>UZAN01041158.1:3708-27195 GCA_900618425.1 Echinostoma caproni
CGATATGAGTGACTATTGTACCGCCACGGTAAGAATCCGTCCGTTGGTCGGCAGTGTAACAAGAGTTTCTTTGTGTGTGTCTGTGTAAGCGTGTTTCTTAGGGGCGGGAAACGTCACTCGTAAGATAGGGGATTGGAACAATGAGGGAGTGGACACAACAAGTGGGTGAATGTGTATGTGTATATAAACAGCTCTGTACGCTTGTATATAAATGCTTTTATTCTATACCTACCCACACACCGTCCAGCTATCCAAACGGATTATGCGATAGGTAGATAGCTGGACATGAATAATTTGCAAATACATAGACAGACAACAATGAAATTTAGGTCAATGAAACGCATAAAACTGAATTGTTTCGGAGGGGTGAACAAAAATGTCTTTCAACTATGACAGGAAAACACAAACAGATATACAAGATCCGGAAGGTGAGTTATTACGCAGAGAAAGAGAAAACGGGATACGGTATAAGAGAATGAGTGCCAGATCCACATATATTTCTGTTGGTGTGTGTGTCTGCGTGTATAGTTGTGTGCATGATTCCACCCGGTCCCTTTCTCAACTTCCATATGTAAGTTGTGCAATCACTGACCGGATATGAGAGGGGCAAGTGTTTCTGTTCTTGTACATCTAATGACAGATGCTACGGTTATATCCCTTACGATCTCGCACGAATCACTGAAAGTGCGCGCGTGCGTGCCTATATCCATTGCATTCGTATTGACCCAAACAAAATGCCTCCAACAAGACGTGTTCGTTTGTTCTTGAAATATACTGGGCAAAAGTCCGTGAGAGATAAGATGGACAGGTATGTGGACAAGTAGCGTATTACAGTTGGTTGAGATTCTAAATGCTCTGACTGATCGTTTGATTACATGGAGATGTAATGGAATGAATGAATGAACGAATGTAGTACCAAGATAAATACTTCACCTAAATATATTTTCACATATCACGGACTGGTTCCTTTTTGAACAAAATTAAAAAAAACTCCAATGGAGTGGTGTCATTATTCGGAAAATAGAAAATATAATTTGGTCTAAAAACCTAGATGCACGAAATTTCAAAATTACGATGTTTATTTTTTCCTGGATTGCTCGTAGTTATTGTGCGGTGCCTCTGTCAATCGAACTTATATGAAATAGCGTAATCAAGATTCCGATGGATACTGGAAGACACACGAACCATAATTAAACAAACGAAAAAGGTTTTCCATTGTATTCTGTGGTATGATTCTATGTGAACGCACAGTACACAGTGCAGGTGTACCGTTATTTTTGCAANGACTGAGTGTTTTTGGGTGGTTTGATGGGTGGAAGAGAGGGGACAGAACCAAAATCCTAATGCCCGTACTAGGTTCCTAGGTTTCAGTTCATAGTTCAAGCTCATAGCGTTACCTGCAGTAAATCTTTTTTTTGAAAGTATTTGAATTCTTGTCCATTGACTTTGAAGCACCAATTCTATATTACATGCATGTGATGAAAGTGAGCTATTGAAACGCTTTTTAGATCAATTTTGTGAGTCCCATACAGATCGCACATCCTTCTCGTCCAGGCGATTGTACATTCTAGCTGGACAGATAATTTTGTTCGCTTGTCTTACAAGAATGCATTTCTAGGGACACGCTTTTTCTTTTCCTCTATCCGTCTGGACGAGGGTACCTTAAATCATTAAACAGTGGAATCAATTTCGATTCGAGACCCCCGTCAGTCTCTAGGCGTTGAGCCGGAGACAGATCGTGAGAATTGCTTTGCATCGCAAGATATTCCCGTAATGTGATCCGAAAACTTGAAAGGACTAATAGTCAGAAGTAACAATTAATTATTCCTGAAAAGCTGACTGTCTATATACACAAATATATATGCATATATGCATATAAATATACATATTCCGTTCCCACAAACTGATGGACGAAAAGTGGTCCTGCATTACTTTGTGCAGCATTGTGGGCAGGTAAATACATGGATGGAGATACTCTGGTGGAATGACTTTGGTTTATCAGGCGTCCACCAGAACATGTTCGAGTGTGTGTGTGTGTGTATGTGGAACAAGTGAGCATATCAAAGCGCTCATCTTCCCGCGGTGTTATCGGCCATGAGAGGGTTTTAGGCACGTAGACCCATACATTCAATCAGGTATAAATATGTGCAAACACATGCATATGCAATATGTGCACACACACACACACACACGCATCCTGACAACTAATACTTTGAAAATGGAATGCACACAGGAAGACAGTGAGCGAACGAGATACAAACACAGATATTTATACAAACACAGAGATTGTTTGCAATAATATACAACACACATACACACACCTTGATATCCAGATCAAGCTGATTTTGTGTACACGGACACGCAAATCGGTAAACGCTAAGATGGAGTTGGTGATTAGCCGAGTACCGATTTTGTATCACCGTGGGTATGTGTGTGTGTGTGGATATTGTCTTGAGCAAACGCATTCACCCAGTCAGTGATTAAGAGAGAGAGAGAGTAAGGCAGTAAAGGTGCATCAAAGCAGTTAATTCTATGAGGGAAATGAAATTCGTGGTGTGTTCACAGAGAACGGCTCGGACAGTTCGAGATACATTCTGTCAGCTTCACACGGGATCCGTAACTTCACGTGAGAAACCTCCCAGTGACTATGAAGAGCGAGTTAGGGATGAGGATTGAGAGGGGAAATACCATGAGCATAAACTAAACATTATTTCCTTTCATGCAAAATTATTTTTTAAGGGACCTAAATATGTCCAATTCCATCTGGTAGGCAGATTATTTAGCTCCAGTACTTGAGCGGCTCTCTGGATTTCACATGAAACGATTCTCTAGCAATAATATAAATACTCTTTTTCAAGTAGTTGGTTGCTGGTCCGGTTGTGGTTCGCAGAGTGATTTTTTGCAGAAAAGTGTAAACATATTAATTGTGTAGGGAAGTGGATGTGAAACGTAGCAAGTCAAAAGTTGAGTAATTATGGCATGGCTCTGGTATTTTTATTAGCAGTTGTTTTATGTTAAAAAAAAACAATCACATATCGAAAGCATCGGCAGGAGTGTATTTTAAGAAGTTCGCCTCATCAACAACAGTTGAAATTCACATATCCAAACGTCAATAAAATGGTTTTCTTTTTTGGTTTCAAGTATTTCCTAATCTTTGTTTATTACTAATGCTCACTGATGTAAGCATTGGCGCGATATGAGTTGGGCCGGTTTGATTGCTTTTTTCCTTTCTTTCAGGCTCTACCTTAAGCAATGGGTTAACTGTTCCCCAAAACGAATCAATGAACTGTCCACTTCCTCTTCTCACAACTACGACGAGCGCCACAAACCAAGGCGAGACAAGTTCCACGTCTATGGATGCATTCAAAACGTCCAATCCACTTTGGGCACCACCACCGCCTTCAACCACAACATCATCCTCATCGTCCGTACCATCTGGACCATCCAGAATTCCTGATCTCCTTTATACTCCCCTGATCAAACCAGAAATAATGCCAGGTTATCCAGCATTAGTACCTCCGTTCCCTTTCTGTGAAGGTTTAAGTATGTTGCCTTCTTTGTATGCATCGGTACAACGGAATGCCACTGGTGGTGGCAGTGGTCTGATCAACCCGTCTACTGAATCTAACCTAGCAATTGGTCCCTCTTGGAGTGAAAATCGTGCCGATATGAGTAATGATTGTCGGACTGATGCGAACAGTGGATCAGTGTGGCCCGGTGCTTCCCCACGTTTATCGAGAATAGAAGCACCACTGGGAGCGGATCATCATCAGATCGGTCTCAATTCCGAACCACGTTTAAACGTAATTGGTATGATAAACCAAACAAATCATCCGAAATCACCAGATATTTCTGGGAAATCGGTTAGAGAGTTAAATAAATCACTGACACATGCAGCAAACACAGGTTCGCCTAGCAAGCCCGCACACGGCAACACTACCACTGCCACAACAACAACAACAACAACAACACCAACAACACCAACATCCTCGTCAGCCCCGACGACAGTATCAACACCAACAAACAGTACCGGGATAGCTAATGTGACATCAGCATCAGGCCATGGAAACACGTATCCGGAGAATCAAGCTGGTTCCACAAACGGTCTTGTGCATAACACTCTACGCAAAACAAGATCAGACATGAAGGTCATTCATCGATATCTGGTTCAAGTAAAACATGATACCCGTGACATACATCAGATACCATACTACGAACTGGATCAATATATTCAAGTGAGTTGGTGAAATCTACAATTGAATAGTTTCAATATGCACGTTCGACAAATGAGAAACTGCAAAATAGTGCGATGGTAACTGCCACAAAACTTTAGCTACAAAACATTACTGATCATTTTGTAACAATATTAAAAAGATTAATCACCCTAAGATATTAATTTTAATTGTTAAGTAAATAACAGGGAATGTGCTTATTCTAATTCTGTCCGGCAATTTGTCTTTAAAATCTTTAAATGGCTAAGTCTTACTGGCAGAAAATCAACCAGGCACTTGACCTTAAAGTAAACCCTTATAAAAAATCAACTTACAGAATAAAAAAAACCGGCTGCTCTACAGATTTTGATCGAGCTCACGCATTATAATAACAAATACATAAATATATTTCGCTCGCCAATATCATACCGGCACCTCGATACCCATGGTTAAGAACATTTGTTCCAAACTTTATCTCCCACTGCGATGTTCCTAATTCTTTTGTAGCACTATCTGCACTGGCGCGACCTTGGTTATCAGGATACCACGTGTGGCAGTTCAGATGAGAGAAAAATCTAATGAAATCCACGGTGTCGCACGACTTCAACCAATACAGATATATTTGATTTTCCCATCAATGAGGGAGCATGAACATCGAAATGTGAAAGGAAAATTTTGATGTTATTAGTCAATTACATGAGTCTACAAAACAATAGTTATGTAGATCAATAAAAGAGCTAAACGAAAAAACTAAAGATCGACTTATATGAAATAAGTGACAGAAATAGCCAAATAAAGTTCAAAGAACTGAAAAAATTTCAGTGTATGATTGGGTAACTATTTTGTAGTTATGCGACCCGTATGTTGAAATGAAAAAGAATGCATTGCTTTTAAGAATGCTTCCTTCATACTTGGTCTTATGTGATTGTCACGAGGCTTCAGAGCTGACTTCATAAATTAAGTAATGTTTACATACATGTACAAATATAAATGATTATGTCTGCAACGCACTAAATAATGCCATACAATCTTAATCTGCATCACAATGTATACACAATTACCTTTTCATTTGTGCACCTTCAAATGATGGGAAATTGACGTCACCTTTTTAATATTTTTTTCACACATCACTCCCCACCCATCTTCAACCACGTCCCCATCACCTCCGGTAAAAAACAACTCAGGATTTTGTTCTCACAGCAAAAAAGAAGGATGGACATGAGTATGAACCTGAGTCGTTGAAAGCGTTTGTTCACTCGTTGGAAAGGCATCTGAAAGTGAGTTCATTTCGGATCAATGTGTGTGCTATGCGCTATCTCTTTCACATGGATTACCGGAAGTTGAACAGCAAATTTCCTTTTTGTTGTTTGTACGAAGCATTTTACACACACCTCGGGTTCTATCCTATTTCCGTTTATGTATGGTTTAAAATGTTATTTTTACTCATAAATGTCAATATAAACATTTACAAATGAACGTCTGTCGCATTTAGAATGCATTGTCATGCCAAGACTCAGCGCAATACATGCGCCTTGTTCTCTCTATGGGTCCGCACATACGATGCAAGCAAATCTTCGTTGTACGTGCACTCAACGCGCGCGTCATCATTGTACAACGGCAAGGGATTTGGCTCCAGACACACTAAGTGTTCCCAGTTTGAGTTCCGGGTGAGAAATGCACACACAGTAGTGTTACGCGCACCGCTTTTGAGTGCCAGCAAGGGGGGACTGGTTGCTCAGTGCTCTTTGCTGTTCAGCACTAACGGAACTCATCATCATTTCAGACCGGACTAAGTTCGCCAGGTTATTCTCCTGTCCAACTAGGTGTTCAAAACACTCTATTCGTCCGAATGCTGATCCAAATAAAGTAAGGTTTGTCTCTTTTTGATCGGGCTCAGAATTCTCAGAGGATCACATCTAGCTAATATGGTGGTATTGGAATAATAATAACATCTCATCCCACACAGAAATCATGGGGTTAAATTTTCAGTCCTTAATCGAGACCTGCTACAGATTAAGGGTTTGCGATTTCCCGCCTTTACACTCACTGCTCAGGATCTCTGTGGCAGGCTATCTACTGAGTAATGTATGATTGTATTAGAGTCATTTGAACCTAGTAATAGTAAAAACAATAATACTATTTTTGGTTATAATCGATTATTCGTATACCGTAGATGGTTCAACAAATAAATGTTGCTATGGGATGAAAGACACAGTAGAGTCTGTTCTGTTTCCGGTTAAAATCAAATTTTTTTCAATCCGAATTCGCACTGAGCTAAGTAATCCAGCGTCGTTGTGGCAAAACTCGGGCTGTATTGTCCTCGTTCACAGGCTCACGTGACTTTTGACTTTAACAAATTCACCGAGGTAATAAAACCAGTGACTGAACAGCGGTCACTGCTCAATTAAAAAAGTACGATCAATTTAAAATTTTAGTCAGTGCGATGGAATTATCGTCATTAAATTGATTATGTCGATAGTTCAAATAGATGATCTTCAAATCAGGATGCTATGTTTCAAATTCGAAATGAAACCCGCAACAAACAGGGATCAGTTTCTTGGCAAGTTTCTATCAAAATTTGCTTTTTACCTGTATTGGACTGGGTCAAATATTTTCCCCGGGGAAAAATCATGGGTCCATGTGATCGGTCATGTCATTATAGAGAGAAATAAGTTTCTCAACCCAATTTGGCCACGAGTGAAGCAGTACAGCTTGAATATATATTCTCCTATTTGGAATACTAGTGTATTTGTGAATACAAGCTACTGTATGTCCACATCGCCCATCAAATCACACGGGAGACTAATCAATTTAAACATACCCACACCTATATGACCTAAATGCAATAAATATGAATGTAGGCATTGAATAGATTGCCCCAGAATTCAGTCGCTGTCTGCATACATACACTACGAGGGGACGTCGAGGTAGGTGTTCCGAATCCCAAGATGGTAACTGGAATTCATTAGGCTAATCATACTGGGGATTTATTCTGGGTTAACAGATTACCGTTTAGTTTAACTGTCCATCTTCTATCCAGATGAACGGATGAGTGTTTCCAGTCTACCGAATGGAAGGGACCAACTGACCAGATCCCGTTTAAATACTACAATCCTGTCACAAGTGAAGTCGCTTGCTTGCAGAATGGCCACCGGCGGGTGGTCCGTGCTTGGGCTGTCGATGAGTCGATCAGAGTATTGTGTACTTGCCCAACTTACCACAACGTTTGGGGAGTAAAAAAACCCACCTGTCCATTTTCCGACCCCCAGTAGTCCCAGATCTAACACAATCTCAGTTACGTTACAATACAACCCGGTGTGTTGACCAATCCTGTGAATGATGTGCACATGTGGGTGTGGGTGTAGATGCAGATCCGTGTGGGACACACGCACGAAAAAACAGTCTATAGAGGACCCACACGCACGTTCATTCTCTCATGTAACATTCGACGTGACAACTCGGTTGGACCGTCTATATATTTCCATGAAAATTATTCGCTCACATAGCACCGTAATGCGCCTTCCGTCGTAGATCCAAGATACCCGTCCCTAAATGTCCTCGGAAGAAAACTAAGGATTTCAGCCAAATTATTCTGGTGCTGATTTCGGACAACACCAGGTGGATAAATTTTGATTATTATTAATCTTGGTAACTGGGCGACACGTGTTCCTATTACTTCTGGTCGCCATGTCCATTTACATATCTGTACAGGTTGGCTAAAAGCGCGATGACATCTAGGCCAAACGCGTCAGAGTGAGAACATACATGGTGGTCCTCGGGGTGGGTGGGGAGAGAGGGATATTCATTCTGTGAACCGCAGTACTAAACTTGTTCCCCATTCATACACACATCTTTGTTCAACAAACATTTGCACTCTCTCACAAGCCCCCAAAGTTAGCTCTCACAAATTATGCTTGCTTCCGATGTGTTCCAAAGAAATAATTCAATGTGGTCCATAAGAAAGCGTATTCTCCTTCAATGTGTTTCACATCTGGTCGTTAGTTAATGATAAAATTTTAAAGTTAGATTTGCTGTTGATCCTCTGTTTTCGGACAAGTAGACACAAAAGTGAAGGAAGAAATAAGAGCTGTTTAAGGTTCGAAGAGTTTTTCAGTTGCCTGACAAAAATTAGTTGTATAATCGTAGTTGGACACTGCTGATCTGGCAGGCTTTAAAATGTCTTGTACGATTTTGTTGTCAAATTGATGACTCTGCTACAGTTGTCTAAACAAAAGAAGCACGTCACAGTCTCTGCAGTGTAGGAAATATGCGTATTCTCCTCTGCAAATTAACGTCTAGTTTTTCGAAAAAGCATCCAGTACTACAGAAGTTTTGCTCTTGCAAGCATGAAATTCGGGAAACATGTGCATCAATCTTTTTAAATATGATGACAGTTCCTGTGTGGTGAGCAACAAAGAGCACTGAGCAGACAGTTTATCGTTGCTGGACCTCGTCAAAAGTGCTCAATAAGTCTTACCCGTAACCTGTCAACCTTCGATGTGAGGTCCGAAATCCTCATCTCTGTATCACACAATCGACGGCCAACACTATGGTCATACCAGTAAGATAATGCACAGAACGAGACACCTCTGCATTAGTACGGAATATACAGAAAGATTTCCAAATTACTTCAGTCACACTATATGGAATTGCAGTGAACAGATCGTTGGTTTCGATGAATCACGTTGCATACAAACTTGTTCTGTTGTATGCGTTTCTCCTAAACAGGAGGAATATATTGGTCGGCATTAGAAGGATTATTGTTCCCCTCTGTTATTTGAGGTGTAACAACAACAACAATGACAACTTGTGCTGTGTTTGGGTTGCCCAGTAACATCTCTTATTTAACAAAAGAGCTGTTACATCTTCTGATTCTTTCGTGAAAAATCTAACCTCAATTTTATTTAAGGAAATAATAAATCACTTTTTCATGTGTTCTCATTTGGGCTTATTCCAGCATCATGATTATCCACACTCCGTTCTGAAAGGAAGTGCTTTTACCGGGACCCGAGCTGTGCTCAATCAACGTCTGAACGAGCTCCGGGCCCTGAGTCGTTCAGGTGCGTCGACACATCTGACTTATGCGTCTGTGTTCGGATCAGGCAAACGCGCCATGGACGATTCGGGACTGGATACCGGGTCGGGACATGGGGCGACGGCAGGAATGAGCAAGAGATCTCAAGCCGGAAAGATGCTGACCACAGGGGCTTTAATTCAAGCTGGACTACTAGGAAAAGACAACCCACAGGTATGAAGTGGATCTCTGCTGACGATGATGTCCTCTTGTTGTTACCATTTCTATGGTGCACCGTATAAAACAGAAAACCATACGGGAGAGCAGTATGGCACAACATCCGATTTCGTTTCTCGAGAACGTGGCATAACAATTATGATAAGATAGCTCTAAAAATCGTTGTAAAAAGCAATCCTGCCTGACTTTCTACTCGTAAAATTCGATGCAATGAAACGAATGCGAATAGCCGATTGCGGTGAAATAACTAACTCCGAATTACTGTCTTTTACTGATTGTCAAGCCAATCATAAGCTGCGATATGGGCGTATTAAAATCGCAGGCACACAAACGAAAGTCTCAAAAATGAGATCTTTTCTGTGATCATAAAATTTCTCTTAGAACTCACACTCAACAAAAGCCATTTGTCAGTTAGAAGTGTAACGCCGTAACGCTGAATAACATGCTTAACTAGAAAGTGATTTGAATTATCTGCTCTCACACTGTTTACTAGTCCTATGCCCAATCTTACATGCTCAGACTCTAGTCCGGACGAATTAATCGGCGAACACGATTCTCGTGTAATCAATACAAAGGAAACAGTACTGATGGCACATTACTACTGTCTACTTATCCAGTTTGAGCAGCATGAGTAGTATAATGCATTCTCGAACTCTTTGTTGTCTTATCCCAATGATCTGTTTCCTATTACATCCCGGGGCATGTTATGATAAATGGGACTTGTTCGGGGCCATGTCAGTACTTCTTTCGTGTTGTCTGTGTGAATGTATTCTTTCGCGCAGAAATATGCACAAACTCAACGGCAGTCGTGAGTCTGGACTCCAACCATTTCTCGCAACATGGGACAGCCAAAGAGAGAACAAGCGTGTGTATGTGTGTGTGTGACAGCGGCGGTNGGTGGTGGTGGTGGAGTGGAGTGGAGTGGAGCAGAATGAAGGCCTATGTGTATTTGTGTAAGTAGGGAAGGTAGTGTTGATGGGATAGGGGTAACAAATGGGTATATTCTCTATAGCTTCACAGCAGTGATTGTTTTGGTTACCAAGGTGTGAACATCCTATCTGTAGTTGATTCCGGATCCTAATCCGCTGTGTGTATGCACGTTGCGATCGTCATAGTGCCTGGTCCAAATGTCGGTACAGTTGCGTCGTGGTANNNCAGCCTAATCGAATTCTATCGAATGCGCACATCGGATAGCAGACAAACGATGCAAATGATCAGATGACTCGGGCGAAAGCGAAGGTGATGGGTTGGATGGGACTGAAGAACGAAGGCATGGTAGCTTTTCAGGAATGAGTTGGAGGTGGCGGTCGTGATGGTGGTGGTGGCGATCCGAGCAGACTATATGTCACGTCTCCGTCCGGTTTGATGACACGAATGAAGGACACTTGGGGAGGCGAACAGAAGTGTATATCCTGTCGGATGGTTTTGTCAAAACATTGATGCGCAGTGCGATTCATTCATTCATCATCGTCTACAAAATCATTTGATTTGGTCACGTATCGGTCTGACTGGTTGCCATCACTATCATCACCAACATCAAATCGACGACGACAACGACGACGAGAGCGACTATCACCACCTACACCACCAACCACTATCATGACCGCCACCAAAAAAGTCATCCGTAATAATAATACCGCTACCACCACATTCACGAACAGTAGCAGATACCCCGTTTCAGGCTAACGTTGTCGTGAGAACCTAGAGCGACCGTAGTGCCTTAGTTGTCTGATTCATATCTGTACATGCTTTATATCGAACTATTCGTATAAATCAGAAGTTTTCAGGCAACAGTAAATGTGCTTTTCGTTTTTCGTTTTATAAATTTTCCTTCGTTCCGTCTTGTTAGCAATAATTTTTTTTAAAAATAATTCTAATTTTCTGTTTCAAATCCCATTTGTATTCTTTTTGGTTTTCAGGCCGTCCTTAACAGTCTTTGGTTGATTAATCGTACACAGTTCAATATTGGAGGTACGCAACGCCATCGAAATCTTGTCTGGGGTCAGTTCCAGTTAATCACAGATGATCATGGTGTGAAGTCTATCAAATTTACGCCATTGTTTGAATCGGCCGAAGTACGCTACTGTCGCGGTCATGGTGGTGGTAAAAACACAGCGACCGATTTCAGTGGTCGCTCGGTTTCAGGAATGCAAACTCTTACCGGTTCGAATTTGTCAAAACGTCAACCTCTACCCTTCAACTGCGTCGAACTGTTTGAGTTGTACGCCAATCTCCGCCCCGTCGAGGCCCGTGGTGTATCTGAACCATTTTATTTATGTCCCGAATCAGCTTGGGAGCAAAGTGGTAGCTGGTTTAAAACCTCAGCCGCCGGTTCTCAATTACTGTCTCGAATTCCGCGTCTTTTGGGTTTGAAACCTTCGCGTGAGCCTCCAGTCCAATTAGACGCTTCCAGCATTGAAACACGCGATATGTCTGGAGCCAACCTGACCAGAGATCCAGCCCTCACCAATGGAGACAGAAATACATCGTTTGGTCATACTCCAGTCCCAGTGCCCAAGCATTTCT
Organism: Echinostoma caproni; assembly: GCA_900618425.1. Taxonomy (NCBI): domain Eukaryota; kingdom Metazoa; phylum Platyhelminthes; class Trematoda; order Plagiorchiida; family Echinostomatidae; genus Echinostoma; species Echinostoma caproni. The sequence goes on from UZAN01041158.1 coordinate 15,697, forward strand.
TCGACCAGTCTTTCCCGGCTGCACCTATCGGTTCCGGATTGCCATCAATACACCCATCACTGGGTCCTAATTTGTTTAATCTTTTTCCTTTCATGTTCAATTGTCCGACAGATACCAACGGATCCACTGTCGCTCAAAATCCTTACATGCTTCCGAGTTCGGCGTACGCGAATTTGTTGGCGAACAATCCACTCCTGTCTTATTCGGCACGGTTCGATCAGGACGCGGAAAAAAATATCAGCTTATTACCTGTCTCCCGTGCGTCTGAAGCAGACGACTTAAGTCGAACGGGTGAACTTGATCTGTGTCGACCGAAGCTTTCTCCGCGGCACTCTGTTCTTCGATCTCCTCTGTCCCATCCAGTACCCAGTTCCGATGGAACTCCTTCTCCCACAGACGCCGAAAACCTGTCCTTGTCCGATATGTCCCCTAGACTTCAATGTGCTGTCAGAGGGGCTGATTCAACGTCCTTATCAAAGAATACGAGCTCATCAGTCGATAACAGTGAATCTGTTTCGAGGAAACACTCTGGCAGTTCCAGTGAACGAATCAAGCTAGACGATGGTATTTATGTCAAGGATGGATCCACGGATTTAAGTGTAGATCAATCAGATGAAACTAAGCATCCTTCGAATATAGACGATATCAAAACAGATCCATCATCAACCTCGTCGTCACCGCATTCAGTTCACACAAAATCAGAAAGTTCGCATCTCTGTTCAAATGAGACCATCAAGTTGAATCATTATCCTCCGGTACTATGTGACAATTGACCTCACCAACAAAAACGATGAATGAGAATTGTACACAGATATTATTATCATTGCGAGAGCCTAGACTAGCGGTCCGTTCTGATTTTCTTTTGACTGGAGTATACCACTGAGTCGTCCCAGTTCAATGACTATTTCCTTGCTGCTCTGCAGCTGCTATAGTTTGTATCAACTCTGACTTGGCTGTCAGTTATAAATTAGCGACAGGAAATATAATGATAACTGCCTATCCGCTACGTACTTTGAGAACGCACAAGGGTTGAATGACTTCCACCTCCTTCCCGGGAAAAATTCTCATCTTACACACTCACACATCCACATTTCTAATCCAACCTACTAACTTTCATCCCAGCCTCGACCTATCCCCCGGTCCCGAACATCTGTTATGTATGTATCTTTTGTTTTCTTTTCTGTTATGAAGGAACCATGGGTAAACAGCCAGAAATGGTACATCTTGTGTATAATATAACACTGCATCTGTGGGCATTGGCAATCGCGATTTTTCAAATATCCATCATTAAAACCCTGCCGCATCCCAAATTCATTTTGTTCCGAATATGATCACCAGTAACAAGTACAACATGTGCTTTTCTCACATATTGTCCCATTCCACCAACAAATTCCTTCGTCAACAATCAGCCTCTTTTTATCCAGTATATTTCTCCTCCTATCCCAGCCACCCGCTCACGACCACACGCACTTTAGCCAAACTGGGCTTCAAATTATACTCATCCGTTCCCTAAGACCCATCCATGTACTTCGTTTGCATTCAGATCGCTCAGGGCAGTGCAAATTCCGAACAGAAATGCACTGATACATGTGAACACACGCACATAAATACATATATACATACACACACATATACATACAGACAGACAGACAGACATACAGACATACAAAGTAACATATGCAAACGCACAAATACATATGAATACGTACAGAAAGTTGCACACAAATTCATTAGACATACAATAAACTTTTGTGTAAAAATATTTTGTTTTTGTTATTATTGCGATTGTGTAATTCGTTCTTCCCTGTCTGAGATTTCGTTCAGTGCGATTACAGAACAACTAATCAATTTTCTCAGTTTTGCTAATCAGATTCTACTACGGTTCTGAATAGCTTATTCTGTAGATAATGAACCACCACGAAATCGGTGTACGCTCTGTACGTCCTAATGGTAATGCAGCAGAAACTGAGGGGGGGGGGAGCTTAGAATTGATAACAGCCAGAAATATACCAATATATAGTCAAGATTGCCATTTCAGCTCAAGGTACTTTTTAATGCAAGCCTATTTCTGCTCATAAAACCTATGTTTTCAAATGGGCATTTCGATTTCAGATGGACTGATTAAAGGATGTGATATCCGCTTTTGACTTGATTAGTCCAGTGGTATTTACAACTGCGTTCTGTTTGTCAGACCCAGAATTCGATTTAGACATAGTACTTGCAGTCCGCAATTGTGATGATACCTAATCAATCTTAGTGGTAGAATAAATTCTGATTCATCAGTATCCGTGCCCTTGCATTCAAGGTTGTTCGTTTGGTAGTTAAACACTGATAATTTATCCTTTAGGTCTGCAGTGCAATGTCCGAACGTTTCATTTATAAGGTGGTGATATGGCCAACAGAGCTTCAATGGCATTCAGTCAAAATCCAATTGAGTTTGCTAAACCTGACGCCCTGAAAGCGTTCCGGATTAAACTTCTGTTGCTATGGGTTTGGTGGCTTCATGCGGCGGGTCAGATTATACAATAGGAGCAGTAATGCTAGTTGTCGAGGGTCTATTCGATTTAATGTGGGTCAAATAATTAACCAGTTTCATTAGCTTGATTTGTAACAATGCTAAGCTGGTTCTGGAAACCATAAATGCCTTTGGTAGATTAATAAATCGTTCGTGTAGTCGTGTTCAAATCGACCTCTGGTTTACCATTTCGATTTGTCAACAACATCAAAAACTGATCTTGTACGGGAAATTTGGCTAAAATTATCTACTTTGCGATTGACAAAACTGGTAATTCGCGGTTTTCTGCAGTCTCCCTATTTGGTCAGCAAGTCAACGGTGGTTTCGTTTTGGTTGAAGGCTTGTTTAATCTCAAAAATAAATACAAGACAACGATTTAGGGAAGGGAGGGGGTTATAACGGATAAATAAACAATAAAGTCCAAGATATTCGTTCACCAATGGGAAAAGTTTGAACATCTTTCTGTCGTTATNAGAGGGAATGGATATTTCTGCATAGGACACAACTATACCAGAACTTTCACTCTGCTTAGATGCAACAGCTTCGGAAGTTTTACCCTCCGTCGCATTTTTGATAAAGCAAATTGGGTACACTAACCTAAAGAGAATCTGGCATCCATGTTTTTTTTTAATTAGATGCCTCACGTACATCGAGATGGATTGCTCAGATGACGTGAAGAGGTATTCGATGCCACATTATGTGTAATCCGGTGGGACAAGGTGTTTATACCAAATTTTTCTATCGTTCTCACATATGCAGTCATCCAGACTAGGGGAAGCTTACTTGCCAAACCGAAAAGTAAATTGGTGGAAACAGGATACAGACCATCGGTGAAGTGCGAAAGGCAGTCCTTTTGGTGACCGAGTGTTTTAATGTCCCAATACTTAAAGCAGTTTCAGAAATAATGCAATGTCATGATAAACCGACCGTATTTGTTGATCGTTTACTTTTGGGTGTACAAGGCTGGGCTGTATCATCAGCCAGTTCAATACAACATTTTTAGCATAGTGACCTTCGTGATTCATTATTACAAGCCCCAGGTTTATCAACAATTCGCTAAGTAACAGATCTTTGTATTTTTTTATTTCAGCGAGTAATGAACACTCGGTACTTTTGGCTCTCTGTCTAGCATGATGAATAAATGCGGTTTCAGAGAGGAATAAAAGATCAAGGAGAATGGGCTTCAAACTTGAATAGCAGAGCGGTTGTATTAGGGAAAACTGTTCAGCACAATACTGAAAAAAAAACAATAAGATGGAACGAAATCTATAAATTGGAACAGCCGCAGCAATTAACGAAAGAAGCCAATAAGACAAAGTCCAATCTTTTCAAATTTCATGGTCACCACTACATGGTTTGTGAAAACTCTAGTGAATGCAGGCATTCCCAACTGAAATCCGTAGTTACTCAAGATTAGTCTGGCGCATTCGACTAGTAAACGTATAGGGAACAAGATCGGCTTAACACCAGAAAAAGATGAAAATTTAATGATTTTATGTTGTTATAAACAATGATTGCAATAAACAAAGATGTGCACAACGGGTAGCAACAAATATTAAATGGGATCAAATGGTTTTGCAAGAGAAGATAACGGTTAGAGTACGACTACAGTAGTATCATCCTCTCTTTCAACAACTACGCAGAAAACAAGCTTCTTCCTTACAGGTCATAAATCACTCCATGTTATTTTCTTCAAGGTAAATTAGTAACTACGTGAAAACGCTCCTTTGGTAGATTTGGCGGCATTCTTTATGGAAATAAATGAAAAAACATCCACGGAAAACCTAAGAAAGTGATTCCTGTATACTAAATCGCAAATTCAAATAAAATTACCGGAATATAGATCTGATTAGAAGTTATTAATGAAAGCCACTATATGGTAGCAGATGGAAATACAGATCTGAGGACCGCTTTACATACAAAGAAAACACACACGAGGAGTGTAACTAAGCTCTCGTTTCCCAATCAAATTCTGTGAATAACTGTCATAATAAAATTAACACGTTGAAACTCAATTCGCTTAAGAAATAAGTTAAAAGCTAGATTAGTTCCAAAGATTTTACATTGTCGAACGTTCTCCAAAGTGTATCCCAAACCGAAGTGACATCTAATTATTGAAAAATGTTGAGTACTCAAGCTCTTTTTATCGCTCGACCGGTTAGGCGAAAACAATACTCTAAGATAGTTCCCATTCATTGCAAAATAATATTTATTGCCTATTTTTCACACCAGTAACTGTTCATAAAACCAAGCCACTGTACGCTTGCACTCTACGTTTGTTCTTCCAAAAAATCAGTTGGTGTGCAGCGAACAACAGACTGGTGATTGAAATCGAAAGCTTGTCTTAGGTGAGGTTAAATAATCCAATTCTATTCCCGATAATCCATTTTCTCACAATTTATTTTGTACAAATTTACCTCTCTGTGTGCATGCCGGGTAAAACACAAAAACATTATCGAAATTAGTTGGTTCATCTTGGATTGACGTGATGTAACTTGTGCAGGGACGTGACTTGGGGTGATACATGGTGTAGGTAGAGCGACTGGGTTAGGATTCTAGGATAACGATTACGGCTTAGTGTAGTGAACGCTTTAAGTACGTACTTTGGCAAAATGGCGCAATACAATTCGCAATCAGCTGCAAGTTGATCACTTGGAGAATGCAGAAACTGTGATTTCTTTTGTATACTACTGAATTATTAGGCAGTGGTGGCGACAAATCACTGCTGAGTCGTTTTTTTCACTAGATAAACAGAATGTTGAATTCTGTTGAACTCTGTGAGACTGGAAAAACTGAGATGCACGTTTGTGTCCAGCTATGTCATTTAAACAGTCTTTAAAACTTTATCAACCTTTTGTTCCCATCTATTTGCTGAAATGGACTCCAGTTCGACGACTAGCACCTCCGTTTCGATAGAGCCAACAGCGGTTCGACAACCTGTGAGAGGTTCTACATTTTTTACCCAATGATAACACAACAGTTATTTAATACTGTTCAGATAATCTCCGAGCCTCATGCACTCGTGTACTGGTGAGTGCCACATGATATCTGGTTTAAGCTGCACCCACAAATCTCCCAAAACAGATGCGCACTAAGTGAATTATGCATCCCACGTTGTCATCCCAATCGACTCTGGTAATGAATTATGAGAGCACAATATACGGAATATACCACAATGACTAATGATACACAAGAGTTTAATGCCAATATGACGACTATTACTTCTACGGCAGATGTGAGCCGATTAAAGTTGCCGTAAATTCTAATTTTATTAAAATTTTGGTATTCTGAATGGGTGAATTTGTCAGTTGTTTCGGTTTGTACCACCCATTCTGGTCAATATAGATTATTTCTCAGGATTAAACCAAAAAAGATGATTGAAAATCAAATGTGGCACAAAACAGACGCTCAGTATTTCATGATAGAATAGTTAATTCGAGCTCCTGTCGCATAAACTCGGTGGTTAGGTTGATAGTGAACAGATCTCGATATCTGAAGTGTGGAATGTTTCTGAACGATATTCACACTATTTTGTTCATGGAACTGTAAAAGACAATTGGTATACTTTTGGAAAGGTATGTTTTTGAGATGAGCTAGGCGTTGAGGTTTAGAAGTGAATCTCGGTGTTAACTCAAGCTAGACCAAAGACCATTTCAGCTTTGAAAATCCACAGCGATCCAAATTAATTTCTCTATGCCTGTTCCCAGTTTACTTTATTAATCGTCTATTTGTTGATCGTTGGGGAAGAATAATTACCGATGGACTGAGCTGTATTCGATTTCAACGGCTCACATAGCTACGATTTGAATTGAGGACAGTTTTTGCTTGATCGAGACTCTAAATTCTATGCTCAGTTTTGCGAACAACTAACCCTCTGCCTCGGCCACATAAAAATCTAGGTTTATTTCACTGTGAAAAGTCTGTGACTGAGTATCTGAGCTCAACTATCAAATACCCACAGAGGTAAATGAAACAGAAATGTATGAAGATTTCGGAATAGCTTCCAAGTAGATTATTTTCTTTGGTACAAAAGAGGGATGAAATTTAATGGCTATCTAATAACATGATGTTTTGGCTTTGGTGAGGTCACTATTAGGAACGATTGATTACTGCTATTTCAATTTCAGCCTAAGCTGCACAACGTAAATCCAAGTTGCTGGCTGTTTTTGAGCTCTAAGTTGAAGTGTTCTTTGCTTCCAGACAATAGGCTTCATTTTTGATGTGCTTTGTCCCGGATGGGCACTATAGAGTAACTAATTTATTTGAGTCTGTAAAATTAAAGAATAATAATAAAACTGTATCCGAATGCGTTTGAAAACCCATCTCTTATTACAATTAACATCTAGTCACTTCGTAGGTTTTCTAGTGACGACAGATACATGTGATATCGAGTTAGATAAACCGTAAACAGTAACAGAATTAAACCATATCGATCAAATTTTTCTTTGAGGTCGAAGTTCTATGCGGTGTTCGTTTCCGAGTTGGGAACATTGGACAAATCATTCGATCGACTTTGGGAAGATTTCAATGTAAGAAGCTTTGATCCATGAACATTTGGCTACTGATGTGTTTGTGAGTAGTCAGTCGTACTCAACCGCATTTTTCGTGTATACGTGGTCATTTGGGACAAGTGATAGATGGATTTCTACGATACGCTTTGACCACAGCCCCATTTATCTGCTATTTTTTGGGAAGGCGTATATTCGAGCTCATATAATTTGATGTGCTTAGGCCTTTTCCCGACAATGAATTAAACACTCAAACGGTTTTGCCATTTAACTCGGCAAACTTGATACTATCTCAGGTAATATTTTTTGTCTTTCCTTCATAGACTTGCGGTTACGCTCAACGGGAAAATATGACCGGAAAACCAAAATGAAAACCAAAAGTGACAATAAGAGAATAAAGGTTTCAAATGCCAATGTTTTTTGGAAGTTATCACATAACTTAGTCCCGGTCGGTAAGCAATAGTGCCAAACCAAGAACAATATGTGCGTAGATTTACACGAATGTCAAGAAGATAACCTCATTCAGTGTATGTATAAGAGTGTCACCCCGAAAGAATAGCATGTAAGGAAAGACTTTGGTCAGAAAAGCTTCATGAACAAAGGTACTGCAAGATCTGCTGAGTCACAGAAAGACTAAGCTAAATAACACTAAGGAATTACTGAAGCGCAGTTTATGATAGCCAAACCACGTTGGATTACGTTGAAATTTTTAAGCAGACCCGAGTATGCTAGAAAATAACCATACATAATAGTTAGAAAAACACGATATTCCCGTTTTAACTCCGCGGAATGGCTTCAACTTTTGAATGCGAAATGATGAACGATCAAGTTCCCCACGGTGTTTTAACGTGTTCAGAAGATTTGAAAAGGATTAAGGTGAGTCCAATATTTTAGAGTAGCAAGCTTGGATTAACCTATTCATTTGTTAAGAAGCACCAGACCCTCTTGATTTTCTTGGGTGTGGGTTTGGGAGATCGTTACTTCCCCACAATTTCATGCTCAATCAATTTCAGAGTAGCAAGGTTGATTGAGCCATTGGCACAAGGTGATGACCATCGACTGTGTATCTCGGGGGTAAGGGTTTGAAGTCCCACACCGAAGTATCGCGGCTCGAGTCCTGTCAGAGACGTAAAACGTACGCACTGCTGACGAGTCCCAAACAGGACGAAACAGCTGTCCAGTGTTCTTTGTTCGTTATCACAACCATTTCTGTCGCATGTAAGTAAGTCCAATATGTTTAGAAAAATTGTGAATATTGTCAGAGTAGTCAGTGATTTGGAACAGATGGGCAACAATCTGTGATAGAAAAATAAAGCATGTATACATAAATTGAAAACAAACGAGGAGAAACGAGAAAAAAATTACTGCGATCCGGAGAACTTCACAACTACTTCCTTGCCATTTGAAGGCTTTTGCCGGTATTCGTGAATTAGAGCAATGTTCCTCAAATCAAGCAAGCGAACAAACAAGACACGCAAAAGATTGTAACTTATAGAAGAGGATGGATTGTAAATCACAGTAGAATTCCGGTATATATAGTCCAGGAATACACCAGACAACCAAAGAGGTCTCGTTGAGTGAACTGAACAAATCAGAGCATCCAAGATACTTTTTCATGTCTGTAAGGTAACTGAAGATTATTGAGAAAGGTGAGAGAAGGTGACAGGCTTTGAAGAACCGGTCGCTCAGTTAACTTCAATCCGGGTAGAGGCAACGCGAACTTTCGCAACCTGACTGTCATTTGCGGAATTTTTCGGGATGGAGGGCAATGTAACAGGTCGCCAACAGTGAAAACTATAGAGTAGGATTATTTATCCCTTTCATTTAAAGCTCTCCGTGTGACAATTTAAACTCTAAACCTACGGTGAAACTTTAACACGTCAGTCACAGAGGAAAGAAGCTCAAAATCTGCGTATCGAAGAATGGATACAATCTAGGTCTGGGGTTGAAGCACTCTTTGTGGTGTTACGGGTTTGAAGATCTCGTCAGAAGTAAATCTTTTAGTACTATATCTGTTTTTAGTATGGGATGTGGGTCAGACATTTTACGAAAATCAGAGAAAATTTCTGTTCAAACCACTCATTTTCACGGTTTTGCTTCAACTGTCCTTTATGTGTCCTCTTTTAAAATTTATTGTCCAAAATATTTTGCTTAGCATAAATTGCCTCGAGGAATTTCAACACACAGACTTGATTCATCTGCGTGAATTCCAGTTTGTTTACTGTCGTCAATCCTCGAGAGCTTTCTGTTTTTTGTACACGCTTCTCATCATAATTGCGTCAAACAGTTTGATACTATCCTGTCAGACTGAAAATGGAGCGTTTTTTTACCACACCAATGGAAATGGAAAAGTTTTCTGAGGATATCAGTCACCCAATCTACTGAAAGTTTTTCGATGCATTTGCTGAAGATTTTCGAAGAGAAGCACTTCCCAGCAAAAAGTTGAGTTGACAGAAAAGAATTTAGCTAACATTTAGCTCTCAATTACTTTTGAATAGTGGTGAGTTTAATGTTATTGATAATATATTAATAATATAATATAATATGAATAAAGAAGCCAAAAACACAGGTTTGTACGATGTATCCTGGATCATTTCGCTGCATCTGTACAAGTGTATACTACAGTCTATGTGATCATTAATATATGGTCAGTAAGTAACAGAATCATAGGCGGAGAAAGATTGCGGTCAAAATTACTCACCAAACACATTTGTTACCAAGGTGCGTTCAGAATCTTCTACAACACAAACAACACCAAGATTCTGAAATACGCCGAGGTATTAGCCATTCAAAATTACCATCCCAAACTGTGTAAACAGCGTGAATGGCTTATCACTCTGGCGCTACCTTGGTAACAACTGTGTTTGGTGAGTAATTTTGACCGCAATCTTTCTCCGCCTATGATTCTGTTATTTACTGACCATGTATTAATGATCACATAGACTGCAGTATGCACTTGTACAGATGCAGCGAAATGATCCAGGATACATTGTGTAAACCCGTGTTTTTGGCTTCTTTATTCAAATTGGTTACGGGGAAACTATGCTTCCAATAATAATATGCATGCTCACTCACAGATGTTGAACTTTTAAATGTTCTAATGCTCTATCAAGCTGCGATTTGAATAACTCAACTATAAGAGCACACAAAATGTGCCGGAAGAGAATTCCATACACCGCACAATCTGACTACAAACGAGTTATGCCGGCAATTAATTGACTGTTCTGGGTCTTAAACTTGATTGGATGCATCCTGAGATGATTATTTCAGGATAAAGTCAACACAGAACGACAAAGGTGATTGGGTTGATGCAGCATCTGGTATGTCAATATCAGATCCCTTCGAAAGCGACCGTACTGAGACGACTAAAGCCCCGTTATTTGCAGTCTTTCGGAGCATTTCTTGTTATACAAATCTTTAACCATTTTTGTTGCCAAACTTTGCGGATGTTTTACAGTCTTTTTGTCGAGGTTCAACCATGGATTACATACTTGAACGGAGTATTCCGTGTGTGCCGAACGAAAGCTGTTAGCAAGCGCGGGAACAGTGCTATTTTGAACTGCCTGAAAGCACGCTTAAGCAGTCCAGATTGCATTAGAGTCATAGATGATGCTCGGGCACAGTGTGTGGAACATCCTACATCCTCAAAAATCTCTTTCATCAGAGACATGCAGTAGTAATTGGTTACCCAGAACATAGAAGAAACGAGTCTTGTGTCACATGGAAATAACTTTGCCTTTTGAAACGTTGAATTCAATGCCATTGGCGATCGACCATCAGTGGGCCGCAGTGATCATTTGTTAGAGCGCTATATAATCCTCTGGATGTGTTACAGTTCTCCAGATTTCGGTGTCATCTGCAAATAGTAGTGTATTTGGCTCAAGGACATGTGGCAAGTCGTTTATTAATGCAAGTGTTTTGAACTGGCCATCATTCAAACTTCATCTTCACTCGCAAGTCCCAGTTTATTAAATCAATGATAAACTCCGAGTTTCGCTCTCGTGAAAACTTACTAGCGTGGTACTACTCCGGGATTCGAACTCAAAACTTATCTCATAGAAGATGTACTCCCACTGTACCAACCAAATCACCGGAATTTACCAGAATTGCCAATTCATATTTCCTCTTCAACCGTAGTCAGTCATTTACTTCTGACCAGACGATTGAAGACATGGTATACCGTATGTTAACTCCAATGGAAAGCCTCTCACTAAGTCTGGTCTACCATACAACTGTGAACTTTTGTTCCAAATAAGCTTGCTAAATCGCATTGAGTGGTGGTGTGAGTGGTGGCGTGAGATAAATGCGACTGATTTCAGATGGCCTACCTTCAGACTCCATCTTCACGAGTATGTGGTCAACTAGATGAACTGAGGATTGTGCTCGAAGATGAAGTCTGAAGGACGATTAGCTCAAGTGATCGGAATTCGCCTACAGAATCCCCCTCCCCCCCCCCAAATGCTCCCCAAAACAATT
>UZAN01041158.1:35026-61164 GCA_900618425.1 Echinostoma caproni
AAGGGGGAGGGGGAGATGCAAAAACTTTTAATCAGCGATAAACAGAGAAAATATCACTCACTTCACCGGATAGGTTTGGACATCAAACATAGTGGTCTAGCTTTCAATAAACGAAATACAGTGAGATTTTCTGAGCTGCAAAGACTAGGTCCTGTACCTCATTCAGAAACCGGAACGCTCTCCTATTTGTGTTCTCGTGAAATTTCCAGAGTTCACACTGTATATTTCTTCCACGTAATCATACTTTTCTTATCAAAATATCTGGCATTTTGCCTACAGAGAAGTGGTAGTTTCAAACAAACTAATTAATCGAGGCACCATATGTAGTGAGACGGCATTCTTTCGTAATAGAGACCAATTTCTGTTTATCTGCTTGGACTAAACCGTGTGCTTTAAGTGCTTCCATAAATGGGAATCCAGTAGGATGATACCTATTCATATTGTTGGCTTTTCTGTTTGGTCTCCAATGTCTATCCGTTTCCGTAGAAATTACTCTTGCTGACGGCGGTGGTCAAACGGGTATGGTTACTATCACATCAAGCGGAGGTCGTAATTTGAAACACCAACTCCGCCCAACTTTCACCGTTCTTTATGCACTCAGGCATGGCCTGAAGCTGCCCTTTTCCTAAAAGTTGATTGTACAATTGTATTCAATACAAAAGGGGAAATAGATTATTACAATGAATATCATCTGGTGCAATGTAATCCGGTTGAAATCAAATTCTTTCTCATAATCCCACAGAATCAAACAAATGAGCACCTTATCTTTTAGAGGTTTTCTGTAACATTGGTTGACAAAATTTCCGGTAAATACGATACATCAACTGTCTAAGAAATGATACTGAAAGAAAACGGATCAACAAACAATTCAGTAGTCCGGTCCAAAGCATTAACATTCGATCGCACTGTCTCATGGAAGTAGTGCACATCTGTAAATCGACCGCAGCCCAAAATCGGTTCCGCCCAATTCATCCATGTACGTAAACACCAATTCCTCACTAAAAACACCCGGAAATGTGTTTTTTTGAATGTAGAAGCTATGAATGATGCAACTCCCTCAGCCTGGAATCGGTACATTTTAGTTCCTGAAACTGATCCTCTGTAAACAGTTCTGGTTCACGCGGTATCCTCGGACCAGCTTTGGCGTGCTATACCCTATACGATGAGATGTTCTTCCACGATTTTGTATCATTCGATTAATGCAGTTCTGTGTTTACCATTGCTGCGTGCTTTCTTCCCATTGCCAGTCCTTTCAAACTTCTGGATCAAAGTACTGGCATTCAAATACCAGCATAACGATCAACAAATCACCCACGATGATGGAACAAACTCCGTTCAACTTCCATGCACAAATAAACGAGCATCATTAGTTGACCCGGATTAAACCCTACCTAGCGTACTTCCTCCACTTTCGTAGACTCTTGGTTATAAAACAAATTTAATGGGGCACGTTCTGTACCTGTTTTAATTTACAAATTATCGAAACCAAAATGGACTCAGCCAAAAACGAAGTAAGCGTTGCCCGTAACCTATCAAGGCCAGTCGAGCTTTCCCGAGGGTGCAAAAATCACGTAGATATTGAATAGTTTCATTTCCACGGTGACTATATAAATCAGTTGCTCCTAATACTGGTCGCTGCGACTTCAATTTCGATCTTTACCCCTGTGCTGTCTCCGATGGAGAAGAAATGTCTCAGGGCACCTGACTTGTTGCAGCTTGAGATTGACGGTCTCTAAAGATCTGTCAACGAGCGCCACATGATCGTGCAGTTGCTGCTCCTCGGTCTCGTATAAAACTGCCTGCTATTCAGTGGGGACTGGGTTGAGTGAGCTACATCTTTCTCGATCAATTCGCTAAACAGAATTTGTAATATAGTCTAAACCACTGGAGTCGTTTTCTGTCTTTCAGTGTGATACCGGCGAGAAAAATTACAAAACTATGCTTCTCACACAAGGTGACTACGTGAATGACCATAGCATCCAGCCAATGATAGAACTCCCACCCAGCCGTGAGTAAACTAATGCTGCACGAGTAACATCACCGTTGAAATACCGCCAAGATAGTTACACCCAACTTGAATGATTGGCAAACTTGTATACATGCTGGGTTGGTTGACTATTATAATTTGAAAAGGTGAAATCAATAGGTGGGGAGCCAGATGGCTCGTAAATCGCATCCTTCGAGTTTTGTTCGTTTGTCTGCGACTCGGTGGGACACAAATTCTCAGATCATCTCTGCGTGAAAGAGATCCCGACATGGTCCACCCTCCAGCCTATATCGACGGAAGGGCCACTGGCCTGGTAAGTCCATTCTGAGCAAACAATGATGGGTTCAGTAATGTCATTACAAACCAATTTTCGCCTAAACAGTCCTACAGAGTAAATTTCAATTCGAATAACGAGTAGTGAACAAGCTGGTTTTCAGATATTCGTATTCATGCCGATATATCTCAGTATATATCGCTACTTGAGAATAAAATTGTCTTGGGAAAATAAGGTAAAATCACAGATTGCTAGAAACGATTTCATCATGAGACCGGAAATCGCATTCACCGCGATCACATATTTGTTTGTCCACTCATCCGATCATCAAGACTTCTCGTGACACGGTGTATGTGTGGGCTGTGTAAAGGAAGCTCCAGCGCGTGCACAAATTGTTTTCGGGGGATTGAGTGAACCCGATTTCACGCCTCATGATGAAATCATTTCTAGCAATTTGCGATTACATTTTATTTTCCCAAGACAATTTTATTCCAAGTGAATAATGGAGGATTTGATTCAGTCTCTAAGGGGAAATTCGTCGGGTATACGGCAGCGTGAACTGAACAGCTATTTCGACCTGCTTGGGTCTCATCAGCAGTGCGAATACACCGACCCAACTGGGGATCGAACTCAGGACCTCACAGGCAGAACGCAAGCGTACTACCCACTGGGCCACCGGACAGCTGATCAGACTGTTTTTCATTTTTCATTTACACGATATAGAACAACCTACCTTTGTGAACTTGTTGTGGGCCACGGACCTCACTCATTCCTTGGAAAGCCTCAAAGAAACCAATCACTCCTCAGAAAGGCTCATTTATTTAGCATTGGAACAACCCTGTTTGATATTCCTTCCGAATCGGTGCACATATGAATAGCCGCTGAAATAACTAGTATCTGAGATATTTGTTAAGAAAATTTTCCGGCACATCCGAGTACACGCAACTTCCGTCACTCCTTCTTCCCCGTCCTCCACCCTGAAGATTCGTTCCCTGCTCGAGAGTTTTCCCATCGATCAGCAATTTTCCAATCAATATTTAATCTTGCACATCTGTTGATGGAAACAGCTACATCACACTCAATCTGTTTGCTAGAAAGATGGTTCACTCCAGGGAAACCGTATCGACACGTGACCAGCTGCTTATTATATCCATCGAACAATATGGTTTGACTGAGTGGTTGCAAGTGATGGCACCCGGTCGGATATTCAGTGGTCAATTCTCACTTATCGGGCCCTAGTACGTGTTTAGAGCAAAATTGAAGCATCTCATAGTTTGCCGTTCTATCGAAACGGGTTGCTATCAAAATGTTCCATATTCTCTGAGGCTGGACGACACCTCAAGTAATATTTTCATGTAGTGCGTCTCGTCAAGTATCCGTTGGGGCAGTCTAACTTACTGCTTTCTCGTGGCAAAGTTTTCATTAAATTACGAGGACGAAAAGATAATATCCTAGGCTATAGGCAAGTTGATGGGTCAATGATGAATAGACTGTTTACAGTAGCTGGAGAACCCTGTTTCCAGCTTACCACAAGAACATATCTGGAATAGGTCCGGGATATCCTGGTCACCATGATTACCTTCTTGATCATATTTACTGGACATCCTGAGCACGGGAAACGCGTCATAAGGGTACAGGAACCAACCGACTGGACACGGGTTTCAAAAGGATAGCAATTTGCGCCCCCCCTCAGAAGTTGTAGTGGTCTGCTTTTGGCTAACCAAGGGCACTTGGGCTAAATTCCTCAGAAGACACTAATTCCTTTGGTTCGTGAAACCCAGTATTTTTGGAGCCAATGTAAAAATACTTAATTGAGTTCATTATCAGAAAGATTCTTTACCATAGTTGGGTTCGCACACAGTCTGAGTTCCGATGAGTGTGAAAAATAACAGTAACAATTCGACAAAACCACGTCACATGTGGAGACATTCAGTGAACAGAAGCACTTTCGGTAATATTACAGACTGTGAACAGACTCGGTAAGATCGAAAGGTGATTAGCCAGTCAGCGCGTTAAATGATACCATTTTTACAAGAAATAAAACTACACCGGATAAAGTGTCTCTGCGAAAAGTTTCACCTGTCGTGCAGATCTATGTATATCATTCGAAGAGAAACATGTTTGATGACGTTACCGAGCGCTCCCTCTATTGAAAATGCCACAGTCAAACGGAAGAAAAAAATTGCCGATATCTGTACCCACTCACAAGACACGTGTGCAAACCCGAGCGAGCGAGGGAGGCCATTTTTACCAGTAATCAAGACTATGTGAAAGCCGACAAAAGCCTACTCATATTGATGCTTACGCACGTGCAAGTTAGTGAGCCCCCCAGTAACTTGCCTGTTTCTTGTACACGTACTCAATGGCGAGTACGCATGCTTATCTGATCAATGACACATATAAAACTAATTACCAACGGGGAAAAAATCACTTTCTTACCTTCAAGATATCGGTTAAAGGACAAGTAACTGACGCGCTAAATTGCTTAATCCAATATTTCAATGAAAATGGAGTTGCACTTTACATTGTTTAACAGAGGATTATTTGCGTACATCCTACACTTCTTATCATGTTTACCTTAATACACAGTTCCACCATTCAGTAGTACACAGTCATATGCACGATAGAGTTGAACGTAGTATACAAATTCTGACGTGTCCTGACCGGTACAGAGTCCAATTATCCAATTTTGTGCCCTGGGTCTAAGTCTGCGCCATAGGTGTATAAGTGGTACTGAACTCTGATGACAATATTAAACGCATGCAAGAATGCAATGGGGTAAGGAAATGAGGCAAACATGAAATTATTATTACGTTTGACAATAGCGATAGGAAAATATCAGCCTGAGGGTTACCGGCAATGGGAGTTGTGAAAGCCTGTTTGCTGAGTACCTCAAAAGAGAGATCTACACCTTAGGAGAAATGAGCGATATGCACTTAGTACAAGTTAAATAAGTGAAAATCAATTAACACAGTTCTTTTGCATTTCCGTATCTCTGAACGTAAACTGTATTGTGGATGCATCTTGACACCGTAATTGCTAGATGAAAACAGTGAGCTTCGAAAGATGAGCAATAGATTTACAATCATCGGTTGATTTAAGAGAATTGTGGTGGTTTGGGTACAGTGAAGACAAATTTAATTTTCTATGCGAATCGAATCTTCCGCTTCTCTGTGCTNTTAACAAGAAATCGAATTATCAAATCCCGCCTAGGAATTGTTTACACTAACTGACTCAACGACGTTTGTGAGGTAGACCACCACAGTGAGAGCACAATAAAATAGTGGACATTTTATGTACAATGTGCATAATCACTTTGTGCCAGTTGGAAGACTCAATTACTGGATAACATGAAACAGTGATATATGCAATCCATTTTGATTAAGTTATGCCCGTGAACCTGTGGATTCTTGTTCAAATTAGGTGCGCTCAGTTTTGTTGGAGATCATAAATCCGGGAAAAAATTCTATTTCTTATCATAACTTGTCTGTTTTTTCCTAATCACTGATGTAAATGAATTGCATTTGTCGTATTACTCAAGCAAAACACAATATCACTTTGTGTATGCAAAGTTGAAAACGTGCTTGTTTCCTCACATAGAACATCAAATCAATCGGTTGGGTACACGAAATGGAATCTCAAAAAACGATAGTCGCATGACTGTTTTGTTGGCATACAACGAGCCGTGCGGAACGGTCACCCAAATTTTTTGGTTGGAAGATTCAGATGGAGGATGTAATGCATCCACTTACCACTCGAGGTTTCAGTTTTTTGTCATCAAAATGTGATCGTTCTTCTACAAAACTGGAAGCCCTGATAAAATCTCCACACTTAACAGCACTTCTCCATGTCTCTCCCAGAGGGTGCATATTCGTATTTGACACGGACGACGGCGATGCAACCACTGGAAGTCATTTTATTTTAGGTATCACCCGGAAGTGAAGCTGAACTCCTCGGAGTATAAGTGGAGAACAACGAGACAAGAACTGCTAGTCTTTGTGTTTTTTATCGACCATTTCTGCCCATATCTTTTGGGGAAACCATTTAAAATTAGCACGAACCATCATTCACTAGAATGGCTCCACACTTTTAAGAAACCTGAAGGTCAGGTGGCGAGCTGGCAAAAAAGCACTACAGTAATGTGCATTCATTTGCGAGCACCATCCAGGGTTGAGCCACTTCAAAGATGACGTCTTATCTAAGATTCCCTAAGAATTGAACACTACCTTGTTGACAAGTGATGAGGTAAACGTGGTCGATAAACAGGCTAGAAATCTGTATGTAGTCCGCATATACAGCTGCCAAAGAGGTGAGGGACGAAAGCCTATCGGTAACCAAATGCAGGACGGTACGGAAAAGAAGGCACTATAGGGTCTCTGGAATGACCTCGAGCTCATGAGTCGCAGCCTGCATATATTAAACAAATCAAAATGGAATTTAGTGGTGCCGAAGAGAATAAATTTTGGCTTAACTCAACGCAGTCACGAGCAGTTTGGTCATGATGGTCAAGCGAAGACAGAAGCCAACGTCGCTATTTGTAACCGGGGTTGCGAACCAGGAACCCCACAACAACAGTCCTATGAGTGTTCTGTTGACATATAACAAGTTTCATACGAGCAGTCACTAAAATCACTGGGTAACAGGTTTCAGGTGGAGGTTGTACTGCATTCTACAGCGATACAAAGACATTTGTTGATAAACAAACACCAGAGGTTCTTTTGGAATAGTTTGCGGACAGTTTTGAATTTAGCCCCTATAAACTATGGACTTCAAAGACGGTAAACGGTTAATCCCTAAACGGATGAGCTAATTGGAACTACTGCCCTTATGGCCTCCGTGATGACGAATCAATTCGATGACGTTCGACATCGGCGATTGATTAGTTCTATTGGGTTATCAACCAACCCAAAATTATAAGCCGGAAGGAACGAACGGTAGTGGATTTGATTTAGTTACGAATAACATTTTTCGTCCTATCGTCGAACTTATGGGTCATCGTTCGATCGATCATTCAGGTTGTAGTTATACGGTGATCATACGACGGACTTCAATCGTCGTCGCTGAGGTCAAGGTCGTTAATTGCCTTTGTATTTATATGGCTTTGGTCTTCAAGGTCATCAATCTATCGATCAAAACTTGATCTTATATGCACTTCATGTTCATAACTGGTGCAGCTCCAATGTTAAAACGATTCCCACTTACGTCTCCACAATAAAAGACCTTGAATATTGATCTTGCACATTCACAACCAGAAAACTGTAGTAAGGAGCTGAAATGAAACCTATTTGGAGGTTTTGTTCAAGTAGGGTAGAAAAGCCTAAGAAGAAAATTAATAACTTGATCAATCACGTGGTGTTATCTGCCTTGTTAACCAGATTTTTGTAAAACCATTAGGAATACTATGACACCTCTCAAACGTGGTTTACGTGTCCTAATTCGGTTCATACACACAGTCACAGCACAACAGAAAATTCACAAGCGTGAACCTCGGTAAAGGACAAGAAATGTATCCGGCACTGGACACGGTGGTAAGACAAAACAATGGCCAGCGGACAAAAACATACAGTGCGCTCGATAAACCGGGATACGAGAAATGCAAGAACGACGAGGTAAACCGGAAGCATAAAGAAAGGGAATAACACAGTGTGGGTGACAGTCAGCTAACCCCGAAACCCCAGTCCAGCACAGTATTGAACGCGCCACTGTCACCAGCAGCAGCCTGTTGTCCAGTCACGAGATGGGGAGAATGACGAGGGCAACCACATATTGTGTAATAGAAACAAAAAGCGAAGTGAATATAAGTGTTCATCTCCTCTACCGCTAAGTGAGTAGACCATTAATGCTAAGAATGACAGAGTTTACACAGAACCGATCAGCATTCAGAAAATACGGACAAGCCCAAATTCGTGAAATGTTTTAAGGAAAAATGTTTCAAAAATGCTGCTGAAACATGAAAAAAACTTAAGTAACAAATAATTGTTCATCTTCAAAGGCGATCTTTTTATCTAAAACAACGGGATTTTGATGAAACTGAAATGCTCATTTTCATTCACTCATACGAGTATTTTTCATGTATCTCAAAAATCAAACGGAGAATCATGCCTCCAAGACAACTGAGCAGTCTGCATTTGACAGATCACAATGACTGAATTTAGGAAATACCTGTTGGAATCGGACTAATTTCACAGTGTTCACATGTTTTTTTACTTCTTTTTGTTTTAATTGAGTATACAAATGTATGGTCAACTTTCAGGAAGGGTTTCGCGGCCATACAAATGCTACCTAGGGGGCACAGAAACCGAGGTGGTTTTCAGTTAATTCCAATCGTAAGTGATTGATTCATCAATCAATTCACATTATATATAAATCCAATAGTCACTCGGTGTTGCAAACAAGGTCATTGTGACGAAAATACACTTTCTGGGTACAAGTGTGTGAATGAACTGACAAAAGATTACCGGATACGCATGCCTGATGAGCGGCAAGAACCGCGAAACCGGTTGTGTGCTTAAGGGAAATTTGTCTAGTCATTCATACACTACTTATTATGAAATGTAAATGTATATTTGATAATAAGTAGTGTATGAATGACTGGACAATATATATATATATATATATATATATATATTACCATATCATGTTGTGATCATTGTCAGGTGTTCATCGGTCGTACATACTGAGAAGGATAGCTAACTGGAGCCTTCCGCTCGCTCGGACTGAACCGCTTTAACCAGCAACCAGATTCACGAATGGACTACCAATGTAACAGCAGGAATAATCCAGACAACGTGCTAAAGTGAACGAACGTATTGAGAAGAACAAAAGATTCGTAATAATTTTGAAATTCGAATGTTCAACGGACAGTTGGAACATCGTAGAGTGTGTTCATATTTCGGGGAGAGGTAAAGCATCTTTAACTTTGTCAAAGTAGACACTATAGTTACACCATTTAAAATAAGCGTCACCAGTGATTGATACCGGATTTCAGTATGAGAATAGACTGTGATCGTGGAGGAAACGTGGCCACCGAACTTACTCTATGCAGTCACTCTCCTGTTGTGTCACACCCACGAGAAGTTGCATTTTCTAATATGTTCTTAGTTTTTAGCAAACCCAAACCAGGCGTACATGCTATAACGTGGGTCCTGACTATATCCCCTGAGTATACCTCACCATCTCATACGTTCTCACTTGGTTGCTGACCAATGTACATGCTGACCGTTCACCAACCAACATGTAATGTCGCATTCAGCTACTGACGTTTCACCTAGTGTGACGGAAACATGAATAACATTGGATAGCCCTAGTGAGGAAAGCACACAGATGCCATCAGTTGGGTTGGCCTTTGACCCTGATCACTGAGGTATGGTTCATTGATCAATTTATTAACCCACACGGGATTATGTTCGGTTACTCCACAGTGTTTGATCTCGGCTACGCTTTTTGTCCGGCACTAGTGAAATATAATTGATATTTCACTCCAGCAAGAGTTTTAGTAGTATTTTGTGCTTACCAGCTTCGGTCGTGATCTGTTAAAGATCACCAACTTTTTACTGGGCATTGTTTATGCGTGCACTTTAGTGGTTCGCAGGCCTAAAGCGTTTTTTTGAGTTTGGTAAAGCGTATTTTTATGGTTTTTATTACTCCGTGTCTAGTCCCAAAGAGTTAGAAGAGTGTTGATTTAAACATTCTTTTTAACACCGAATGTCGCAAACAAAAGGCTCTAGCGCATGTGGGGCCAATTGCTGCGGAGAGTACATCGCCCAGTGAATTCAGCGCGGAGTGGAGTGTGGAACCACCAGCGATGCTCTCAAACGAGTAAAAAGGTGTATCAAATTTACCTGGAGCACAACTCGCTAAACTGGGTGTGTAACCACTGGATAGCACTAGCCGAGGAGTTCAAGAGAATTCTGAAGACGACAGTAGCTCCCCAGGACAAGGACAATAAAGCGAAACCTGAAAGTGTTACTTCCGGCAGAGAGGACAGTGGGAAACCGAATCAAAGAGGACAACCTGCAGACCAAGAGGCCTTAGAAACCTAAGAAGACCGTGGTAAAATTGGAGGAGCAGCCAAACGGCCAGGATATATTACAACGAATTGAACCGTTAGAGAAAGAACTTTAAATGCTAAAAAAGAGCAACGAAGTTGCTTTAGGAAGAAACGAGAACTTGCTCCTACATAATTGCGCGGAACCAGTTGTAAACATGGCGAAGGCGAGGCGAGAGGCTGAGCATCGTCATGTGCAAAACATATTTAGGCCAGCAGGGTTGCTCCCGAAAACCCTGTACACCAAGTGTCATGGAGGGGGGGGGAGATAGCTCACATGGTTCAAGGCCTCTCCTTGCTGTGTTTCCGAAAACGAAAATAAGAGATATTTTACTGTCAAGAGCTTCTAGGATCAAGGATATCACTCAGGGGCGCATAATAGTTACCCCCGATAGACCCATCAGGGCGATCCACCCAGTTAGAAGAGGGCCTCGTGTAACCGCCAATCACACCAAAAACATTGTAGTTTGCTTGCCCATGACTAGAGAGCCTTTGAGCAACTCCAGAACAAAAGTATCTAAGAATTTACCTTCAAAACCACATTTGGGAAAAGGCCTGCAAAAGAAGCATATATGTAGAGAGCAATGTCGGGGTCCGCAAGGTAAGGTTCAACCCTCCGCGTGTGTAGGACTGAGCACCACAACTAAGAAACTTAGTTGCAGCTACCAGTGTGCAGAAGGAAGCCACCGTAAGCCGTGAAGAACCAGTTACATGGGCTACAATAGTAGCAAAATCCCCAGTATCTGTGAAGTCTCCATCTTTCCGATTGTAACAGAGATTAAGCACTCGAAAGGTAAATGAAGCGGTAAGTATGGGGGTTGGGGAGGCTTTTTGAATGACGATAAAAGCCATTTACAGGGAGAAAAGCGGAATGTGTAAGAAGCCACGACCACAGCCGTACACTCCACAAAAAAGCGGGGTAACGCCTCGGTTATTACACCCGAGGAACCTCTCAAAATGAGTTCCTGAGCCAGCAGGCATGCTCAAGCAGACACAATCACACTGTGGTATACCAATGCTTGTAGCATACGGGAAAAGTGGGAGGAGGCGAGAAGGCGCACCCTAGATATAATCATAGTTGTCGTAACTGAATCTTGGATGCGAAGGGACTACACCACCCCAAGGATGAATGATTACACAATTTATAGACAAGATAGGATGGATGGCAGGCAGGAGGGGTTCTGCTAGTGATAAAGTCAGACCACAGTCAGTGAGGGGCAACTTCAGTCCTAGCAACTCCTAGCATACAAGTCAAGAGAAACCCATTAGGGGTCATGCTCGTCTACCGAGCTCCGCAAGCACATGCAACAGAGTATCTGTAATTGATTGCTCAGCGGCAATTATTCCTTGCTATGTCGAGTAGGGTGTTGTTAGTAGGGGACTTTAACATGGCAGAGATTAACTGTAATAGAGACGGCACTGGCCGGTACCGGAGGAATACTGCTTCTAGAATGGCTGCATCAGCACGCATTATTACAACACATGCTACAAGCCACCCGATTAGGGTGGATGACAGTTCGTCCATGTTGGATCTAGTGATCACGAGCACCCTTATAGACATAAGGTGTATAACACTGGAGAAGCCCCTGGGGGAAAGTGATCATGGGGTCCTGCGACTAACACTAAAATCCATGCACAACAAACCAGAGGCCAAACTAGTGAGGCGCTACGGCAACATCAAGCAGGATGAACTGATCAGAGCGCCACAGGATATAAACTGGGCACTCAACTCATCCTGTGTATTTCTGGAGACCAGATGGAATCACATCAAGGCAGGAATAATGCAACTCACGGGACAGTTCGCGCTCCTAGTTCCATTAGGAAAGAAACAAAGTTATCCTTGGTGGAGGGCAAATTCAATTGGGGCTATAACCATTCGCAGACGATGGTGGGCAGCGAAAAACATGTATGGAACTTATCAGTTGTGGAATAGCTATTAACAGGTGCGCAACTACGCACAGAAAGTAGAAAGGGAAGCTAAGCAGCAATTCGAGAGGAACTTGGCGCATAACGTTAAGCGAAATTCTTAGTGTTTCTACGCACATGTCAAATCCAAGCGAAGCACTCAGGAAACGGTTGGTACTTTAGAATCGTCGACTGGAGAATAATCAGTGAGTGATGGCGATAGGGCGCGTATCCTGCTACAGTTCTTCAGAAGTACGTACAAGATCCTCAGGGTAGCAGATAATCTCCCATCAATAGAAGGTAACCGCAATATGCAACCAATTGCTGTGGAATTTTGGGAAGTGCAGCGTGAGTTGAGAGGGATCAACGGGATCAAGGCAACGGGGCCTGAGGGAATACACCCAGCGGTTGTACAACCGCTGTTTGACGTCATAGTGCGTCCGATCTTTCAGTTATTCAAGAAGTTGCTTAGATTGGGAGTGATCCCGAACGACTGGCACAAAGCCACAATAGTGGCAATACACGTGTCTGGATCCCGGAAAAAAGCCGAGAATTATAGACCAGTATTTTGATGTCAATAATATGTGATTGTTTGGAGCACCTAGTTAGAAGGCAAATATGCCACTACATAGTCAAAGCGGACTATTGGTGCCAGCTCAACACAGATTTGTTGAAAAGAGGTCTTAGCTGAAAATCCTGCTGGTGTTTCTAGACGAGGTCACACGTAGACTAGATGAGAGCCTACCGGTGGACTTTCAGGACTTTCAGAAAACATTCGACTCAGCCAGCCACCATCTGTTAGATCATAAGATGCAGGTATTGGAAATAGTTTGGCATATCAAGTATTATTGGATAATGGGTTTTCTAGCGCCGCGGACGTTTTGTGTCAAAGTAGAATCTCATCTCCTAGGAGGAGGTAGTCACAAGTGGGGTAACTCAAAGATCGGTACTTAGATCACTGTTGTTCCTGCTCTACAATAACGACCTACCACGGGATCTCCAAAATCCCTGTTTCCTGTTCGCAGAGTTCAGTTCAGTTCAATTCTTGCAACCATTAACCATGAACTTCCGTGCGCCGGTTTTGGTTGCTACCCTTCGTCTGCCCATTTGGATAAAAGAGAAGGATGAAGATTGGAATGTTGAGAGCAAATTCAAGTGGAAGATAGCAAATTTATATCTACTGAAGTTAGAATAACAATGAGTAGATGCATGAGCACCACTGTTTGTGACACCCAGCCATATCGCTCAGTGCTTCTTTCCATCGGTGATCATTATCTTGGGGTCCCCATTCAGGGAGACTAACGGGACCTATGTGACCTAATCTCCTGGTAAGGCTTTCATACCCTCATGTCAGGTATTCGTTTGACCGCCCTTGACCGTTTTCCAATCACTACCTGCCTCCGTTAACATCGCTCACCTTGGTAACTTATCTGGTGACATGCGTAGTACATGTTAATGAAGGTCGACTACTTGCTCCAATGGACGACCGCTATTGCCTAAAACCCCAAGAATAACTTCAGCATTGCTCGTCCGGTTTCCACACCAGGCTCATGCAATGCGACGTAGGCAGCGGTGTTCGAACACTGACAATCTATTTTTATCCTGTTCACGTAATGGCCAAGTCTTTGCACCATAGAGCAGAACTGGCCGAACTGCTGCAGCATATAATCGACCTTTTACAGACAGCCGAATGTCTCGACGGCGCCACAGATGTCTCAAGTTGGCAAATGTTAACCGAGCCTTTGTGTGCGAGCTGACACTTCATCCGTGATGCTTCCACCATTTGAGATGTAGCTGTCCAGATGGAAAATTTCGTCTACTTCCTCTATTACTTCCCCAGTCAAGGTGAGACTGGGTGCTGGACCAACCCAATCCTGGAGCAAAATGTACATTTTGAGGGTGCCAAACTCATACCGAACGTGACCACACTAACACTCAAACTATCCAGAAAAGATTGTAACTTACCTGGATCTTCACCTAGTAGCACAATGTCGTCTGTATACTCTAGATCAAATAGTCTGCTACCCGAGAATAAATCGATGCCACTATTCTCGCACGAGGATAGGGCTGTTTCAAGAATTAACTCTATCACAAAGTTAAACAGACAAGGAGAGAGAGGAAAACCCTGTCGGACACCACTTTCCGTGGTGAACTCGGGTGAAAAAGTGCCGTAAGCTCGGACTCGGCTTCGGCTTTTATTTTACAGGGATTGCAATACTGAAATAAACTTCTCGGGCACACCCTTCAGGGAAAGGCAGTGCCAGAGTTTAGAGCCGCTTTCAGATAGAGAAAAACAGAGATGGTGGGTTTACGAAAGGAGTGTCTGTGATCTAGGGCTTCACGAAGAGTACAGATGTGATCAATACAACCTCGATCAGGTCTAAAACCAGCCTGGTTCTCACGCATGCACTCTTCACGTCCGGCAGACAATCGACAGAGTACGATGCCAGCGAGAAGTTTAAAGGCAATGTTGATTAAACAAATTCCTCTTTCCTTTTCACAAGAGGACCTGTCACCTTTCTTGTAAATCCGTATGATCACCGATTCACATCATTCCGTTGGAACCTCCTCCCTCTCTTGCACTGAGCCCAGGAGTTTCGTTAACTTCAAAACCTAGGCTGAACTACCATCCTTAAAAACCCATGGGGGCAGTCCGTCTGTACGGAAGGTCTTACACCTGTGAAGATAGCTTATTTCCCGGGTGACTTCCAATTCAGATGGAGAACTGAGGTCAACTGGCAGTATTTGCACAGTTGAACCGGGTATAAGGATGTCTTGTGCTAACGAGGGCCAGCTGAACGAAGCCTTAAAATGTTCTGCCCATCGATCTAGACGGCGCTGCTGAATATGAATCAGTTCCGTCGGACTCCTTAATTATCTCACTTACACCTACTTTCCTTGGAACTGTGATCCTAATTAATCGAAAACGATTGTGACTATTACAGATAGCCGCAGTATTCTCTCTCTACACTTTCCTACCCACCACTTCTCGCGGTCCTTCCTCAGACTCTTGATGAGCTGGCGTTTAAGGGATTTGCGCGCTGTGTCGTGTTGTGAATCCGAAGGAATGGTTTTGCGAGCGTCGAGCAAGGCAACCGAGGTCGGGGAGATCCATTGTTTTTGATGTGATCGTCTGCCAGAATCTGACATTGTTTTGACTGACATTTGGATGGATTCCTTGATTGTCGTCCAGTGTTCAGTGAGTCTTCCGGCTGATGGTTGACCTGAAAGGCAATCAGATAGTTCAACTTAGAAGGCCGCGGGCAGTGGTAAGCTGCAGTACTGTAGATGCATTTAAAAAGGCACTAGATGAGTGCTGGATAGTGTTTTTTCTGAGGTAAGCGTTGCTACCTATAATCCAACCTCATGAGATGTGAGACTGCAGCACATTATTCTGCCTTTCACAAAAATTGCATATCGAAATATTGGAAGCCAAGGAAACTCGCCGACAACACACGAATCTTGACGCTCAGTTGGAAACAGCCACACATCGTCCTGTGAGAACTGAACTGAACTGAACTCCTTGTGTAAGCAGCCGCACAATGTTGCCTATGTAGGTGGCCGAGCACCCACAGACGAATTGATACAATTGATGGGATTTCGCGCCCTGCGAAAGTGGCTACTAGATCGGAGCAGCCCGCACTCTGTTGCTTCTGTAGACGAAAAAGGTGTTGGATGTTGAATAGACGAGCTTAGGCGGTGCTCTAACAAATTACTCAAATCATTACCCTTGAACGGTAGTATTAGAACAACCTTACAGATATCCGTCGCTTTACTTTCGGACGTGCAATGCTACAATTCTTCACGAACGAGCTCGGGTAACCATTGTTACGAAGAGTATTATTTAGTTTTTGCATTTCGTTTCCGCGGTAATCAGGTGTACAAATTTTTCTCGCACTATTATAAAGCGTCTCCACAAGACCGAGTTTCTAACACGTGGATATGAAGCTGGTAGAGTGCAGATATTGATCCGTTCGCGTGTATTTTCGAGGAACAGATCGACCAAGTCTTCTGTTGGTCATCCGTTGCATGTTACATCCAAGAAGGACAAGGCATCATTTTCCTCATGTTCCACTGTCAACTTTATGTTCGGATGAGCGCTATTCAGTCTTTTGGATAAGTCCAACGCCTCCGCCTTTCAGTCTGCTGTGAGCAACACGTCGTCCACGTACCGTTTGTACAGAATATTTATGGTGAGGTCATCGCTGATTTTCTACTCCAGGCTTACCGTAAATATGTCCGCCAAAATGGGACCCAAGGGACTTCCCACGGCTACATTGTCGAATTGACGGAAGTATCTTTCCCTCAAATTGAAGCAAATGTTCAGTGGAATTAATCTTGCTAGTTCTGATAAGGGTATTGAAATCCTTATTTTCTTCTATTATGTGAAGTCACAAATGTATCTCACAATTTCTTTCAGAGGCACGTCGGTAAACAACAAAGTCATATCGAAGCTAGTCATTTGTTCGTGATTCACACTGATCGGGTTTAAAAGTTCTACCATTTAAACACTGTTCGTCAGACTGTGGACACAATTCGTCGCTAATCGGTTCCAATAGTTTTATTATTTATTTCGCTGGCTGATATTGGGTCGAACTCGTCATTGACAAAATAGGTCTCAATACTAATTGGGGATTGTGTAACTTCGGGAGACCGTACAATTGTGGCGTCTATGATCCTCTTGGTTTTAGATATTTAGCGTTCGATTCATTCAGAAATTCGACTTATAATAATGTGTGTATCTCGTGTGAAACAGCTTTTTATATGGCGTTCACTCTGTCTTCTTTTTCACATTTACGAAATTTTTGGTGGTCTTCCAGGATATTTTCCATTTTTGAAATGTAACCATATCTGTCCATCACAGCTACACTTGATCCATTTTCTGGTTGCAACAGTATCAATTTTCCATTCACTCTGTTTTCGTGAAGTGACTCAATGTATCTCCCCGTCAGTTGACAACCCTGTCTTGAAGGCGAGCATCTGTAATGATGTTCTCGGCTTACGAGCTTTAATTTTGGCTAACGATATGCGTTGCTTGATGCTGATTGTAATTTCGATAACTCATGCAAAAGCATTCGAGGTCAGCCTGAGTTTCGATTATATTTGTCTTTCCTGGTGGCAGGCAGTGTTGGAAGCATTAGCTTCCATTTGGTCCCGATTTAACTAGAGGAAAGAGTTTTTCATCTATCGCGGTGACTTGTCAGGGTCAAAGGTCAACGCAACGCCACACACCAGTGACATCGATCACTCGTTACATGTTAGAGACTGGAGACCAAGTGAAGGTGACCAAAGAATTCAGTATGCTCATCACACAAAACTCTCGGTTGCTACCGTGTGCAGAGGCGATTGTTATAAAACGATGGAAACCTGAAGTGTGCAAGCAGAAAGAGTTAGTAGTAACTCCAGCCATACTTTGGTAGAAAGATGAACGAATTTACCACTAACAGCTCATCCACTTTAGTTCTCACTAGATTTCTCAACTATGGTGTGTGTCTGAAAAGATACAGCGAATTTTTTCCTGAAATTGGACAGGAAACCGGTCACAAGTCATCGTAAACTTTGTTTGCTCCGCCCCTTTCTGTGTTGAGCGATGCACTTCTTCGTGAATCACGTGTTGAGCTTAATCAGGCACCAAGATCATGACTAATAACTGCGCCACTGATACCGATCAACTTTGGCCATAACGAATGAATCGATCCGTTTCGGTATACACCGGCAACAAGGAAAACGGATATTTACAGACACTGTGGTACACATTGTTCACAAGAAAAGCGTAGAAAAGTTGTATAGTGGACGATGGGAGCTTGGAATACAGAAAGGAAGTGCTTGTGCTACGTATACCCAAAAGAAAAGCAAGTGGTTTCAGAACAAAAGAAACTAAAAACTGAGAAAGGACTGGATGCCGACTGTAATGTGGGCACTGAGGTCTTCATAAAATATTTAACTTTCTTCTATACATAAAGTTGCAGTGAGACTGTATATTCAAATTACACTTTAAACAATAACCAATGAGAACAAATAACGGAATTAATTATAGGATCTTCGTAACGTTTGCGGACGGAGTACTCTCACAAGAGCTCGGTTCGTACAAACACCTACCGTCGTTGTATTCGTGTTTTCACTAAATACGGTGCTCACGTGAGGGTGAACACCCACGACATCTATGCGAATGCTGTGTGAATCACTAACTCATGATGCAAGGCATTTCGTACTGAAGATATTATTATTAAACCGGGGACAGATTTGACAACCGATGTTTGAATATACGCCTTCAATCAAGTTCTGGTGTCAAGGAAAATACTCGATGATATTCCGCATTACTGAGGATTGCCGTGTGCATCTGAGGTAGACAATAAAGAGTTTGAATCAATTACAGAGTACTAGATAGATAATCATGGCGCAAATATGATCTATACCAAGTAATCGAGTTATCAAATAGGAGAAAATAGATCTGAGACCATTTCGCGGTCAGAAAAGACGACAGTTGCTCGACCATACACGGCTGTAGCTAATCCTGAAAATTAACTGACCAGTACATCCACCGTGATAGTGTCGTGGAATGTTTTTTGTATCGCTAATTGAACTTGTCCATTCACGTTAGCACACAAGTGAACCTGTGAGATGGGATTGGTGGATTTAAGAAATTGTTGCGCACTTTATCAGAACTAGATTCAGATATGGTTAACGTACCCGTGGGCTATCCGGTTCCCCCCATACTCCGTAGATAATTGACACTGAGGCATTGTTTCGCTTTCATACCAGTATATAGTCAGGTCTAGAGTGCACTTTATTCATCTAATGTGGACAGAATTTTCAGTGAAAAGAATGTTGTTTTTGCTTTTACATTGCACGCTATTAAAAATTAGCTTGTAGATATGACAACTGGTTAGTGAGATGTTAATGAATTGGACACAGAGGTTGCGTAAAAAATAAGGAAAATGTCAACGTGGAAATTAACATTAGACTGTATATAATTTTGTTTGATATTCGCTCCCTAGAAACCAACAGCCGTGAAAGGTAAGGTACAACGGAGTTGTGAAAAGCAGTGGTACGAGTATAGAAATTTAAATTTATGGCGGGGTNAAGTTCAAATGGAGCTAGATAGGGTTGTGTGTAAGGGATGTGACGTATCGGACAAGATGGAGTCACACAGACGGTCACACATATTCAGGTGTTGGTTGACGATAGAATCAATCAGCTCCTCATAAGATACAGCTCCACATTTAGAAATGCTTTTCAGAGAGCGTCTAATTATTATGAAATCCTTAGACAGTAGACCGGGAATGATAACGGGAGAGCAGTAGGTCCAATGGCAAAAAATGCATGAGAAAATAAATTTGCAGATGATGTATAATGGCACCCTCAGATACCGAAGGTGTGAAATATAAAACGTCAAATTTCTGACTATAAGAAATGTTTGTTCTACTTGATAGGACAATTTGAGGTCAGCAGACACGAAATGTCCAAGATATTTAAAGTGTTTTAACCTTTCAACTTTTAAGTTTTTGATCAAGATATTGGGAACAAGTGATCCAGAAAGAATTGATGACCTACGGTCAATGGAAAACAAAACTTGGATGCATTTATTGGGATTTAAAGAAAGGTTAACACCATCGGACCATTCAGAAATGGAACTTATGGCTAATTGAAAGGAGTTAGTTGAAGGTTTGTTGTTGTGAGATGTACCACCAACTACTATGTCGTCGACATATTTAAAAGTGAAAACATTTGGGGTGATTGGCAAGTTTTGGATATAAAAGGAGAACAGAAAAGGATAAAATTGCACCCTGCATTAAACCCTGGTTTTTAGTAACGTTAGAAAACCTAATACCATTGAGACAAGTGAATTGACATCGGTCGGTAAAATAGTCGTGCATTCAATTCAAAAGATGTGGCGGGAGATTATTTCGCCGTAACAGTGTCAAAAAAGATATTTCTGTCGACAGAGTAAAACGCGTTTGTTTAGTCCAAGAAACAAATGTGAACAATTTTGTGTTTTTCGTCTATCGTGGATAAAATAGAATGTATAAGACAAGCAACGGCATCTAAAGTAGAGCGACGCTTAAAATAAGCAAACTGATTGGAATCACAAAATCAAGATTAGGCGATAGGTGCTTAATAATAATACGCTCAAAAGTCTTAAGTACTACTGAAGATGGGGCAATAGGCCGAAACGTACCCTTTTCTTTCTTAGGAACTGTAGTGATGCACACATCGCGCTGTGTTAACTAGTCTTCCTTCTGACAGACATGTATTAAAGATAAATGAAACGGTTTGTGCGAGGTGGTTTGCACATGTTTTAAGGACCACTGGGGATAACCCATCAGGATCAGCGAATTTATTTCCACTGACAGCATTCAGCTCCTTTAAAACTTGCTCTATTGTGACAGACACAGGACGGGGGAAACCAAGGGAAGTTGTGTTTGGACTCGGTAAAGCTTGAACAACGTTTTTCACTGCAGCAAATGGTTTGTTGAGCTCATTGATATCACATGAGATTGTAGTTGGTAAAGTATTTCCATGGATGAACAAGACTCAGTGCGCAGTGCTTAAACATTGTATGATTGGGTTAGTTGAATGAATAGGTCCTTGCGAAAAAGAAAACTCAAGATTGGAACACATGTCCGAAGGCGGACAGTTGTTTTCATGTGATTCATAATCATTTTTGTACAGATCATATGTGGACTTGATGTTAGCGGGAACAAACTTTCACACCAAATTGGCCTTCCTAGACGTGGCAGTCGTCCTAAAAGATGAGGGTACCTTGGAGCGTCACGTACACAGAAAACTAACTTGGACGAGACTACATACAAACCTATACAGCTTATTCTCATTCAGAAAAGAAATCTCATTGAGTCTCACATCACGAGCGTGCAAGATTTGCTGTGGCAATGTGTTGGATGAAAAACTAACAAAATTTAAGGAAATTGTGATAATCGAAATAGTACTGAATGTAGGAATACGAGAGCCCGTACTGTAATGCTCAGAACTGGATTGGCTCCAACCCGAACTGCGGACACCAATGAAATACACGAGGAACTGACAGCAGCAAATGCTTATGTTTACTGATAGAATTAGAGCATGTTTTATAGAAGGTAATAGGCCATATGATTGGTTGAAGGACCGTCGTCCAGTCACGTAACGATTTGTGCATCACATGTACTAACTCGAATGTCCTTTTCGCCCGGGGTATCATTGGCTGAGCTTCCTGAACGGTGATTGGATGACATGAAGCTGTATCTGGTCGTGCCTGAAATGCGGTCACGTAAGTCTGGATCACCACACAAATTCTCAGAGAAAACGGTTATTCTGAACGTTTCATTGAGAGAAAATATCGGGAAAGGCCACTATCCGCACAGGTTTATGAGGCTCAGAAGAAAAAATTATTCATCCATCTACGTTTTCAACGAGATGCTAAATCGGACCTCTTAAACAAATGTCGGACGAGTGCAGTGAAGTGGACCTAACACGCAGCTCGATTATTGTGTTTGTTCACAGATTCGCCCATCATCAGCCACAAAGACAGGCTGCCTACAATGGCCATATCTATGGTTATTTACTCCTTCCGGTGCGTTTGTAATGCAACGTACACTGCCCACGCTGGTTAAGACCAAGAGGCACAGAGAGCATAGAAAGCGCCAACCTCGGTCATCTACT
Organism: Echinostoma caproni; assembly: GCA_900618425.1. Lineage (NCBI taxonomy): Eukaryota > Metazoa > Platyhelminthes > Trematoda > Plagiorchiida > Echinostomatidae > Echinostoma > Echinostoma caproni. The sequence continues at coordinate 56,897 of UZAN01041158.1, forward strand.
GGATACAGGTCATAAAATTAAACAAACATCCTTATTCAGTGTAATGTGTCATGTGATCCCCCCCTCCCCTCCCCTCCAACCTCTCCTTACACACACTAGCCACCGCTGAGGCTATAGACACCTTTTCGCACCAGAACTACGCGCCGCAAACCTACTGGTTCAAGCTCTCCTCTTAACCTGGCCCCAGACTGAGCATCATCACCAAAACCAGCACTCCGATTATAATCGATCTCACCCAAACAAGTACACATAGGGTTCAACCCACCTCTACCCATCCCGAGTGACCTTTCGACCCAGCGTGAAAATTTGTCTCCAATATCAATAAACCTTACATGATCCGACTCATTCGAAAACACTTGTTTTTCTTCGGACTTTTGTCCTAATGTACATAGGGTTTATTCTGAAATTTAAAAGCTCAAGACATCTCGCCGTCGAAGGATATAGAGAACGTTAGGACAGAACTTGCAGAACTCCTGAAGCTTTTATTCCACTGTGTCAATCGATTGTCCGTTCACACTTACAGTATTGAGTGCAGGTATGGGCGTTGTACTGCAGGAGGGATATGACATGTTTAGAAAGGGTTCATCGACTGACTGTCCAAACGGGTAGATGCACCAAGAGAGGAACAGGTTTAACCAGAGACCCAGGGATCTCAAACTCTTCCCGCTGGAATGTAGATTAATGGTGGTGGCCCGGTGGTAACATCATCAATTATCACCCCGGAGGACGTATGTTCGAATACCCCACCACATCCTGTCTTTCTCCATTATGTGTGTTGTGTGGCAACCCTTTGTTTGGTCGCTTACCCCCTCCGGAAAAATAGTATCTTCGTATACTCAATAAAAGGAAGTCAATGTGATAATAGATAAAAGATAAGTGTGAGGAGATCTGCTAGAAACCTTTAAAATTGTGCGAGGTCTAATAGGAATCAACGTGGAGAACTTGTTTATGATTCCTCTTGCTAAAATCAAGAGAGACCATAGCTTTAACCTCACAGAAAATCATGCTAGGTTGGAGGTTCGAGGCAACGTCTTCTCGTAAGGAAAAGGCTACCAGCAGAAGTGATCAACTATACTGTTGTTAACAATTTCAAGATGGTATTTGCTAAATGTCGGTCAGTAATTTTTCCGAAGGTTGGTATTTAGGACGTTGGTATAGTCAGAGCAAGGTCTCAGTGACTAAACGTGGGTGTGGTTTTTCTAGCGATAATCAAATGAATATTGAATGGTATGAGATGCATCTGAACATCGGAACGATACCGTAATTTTAGCTGTCACCGTTGGAGTGAGAAATTCATCGACGTGTGCTGGGCATTGTTGACCCTGCTCAAAAGAAGCAATCAGTTTACATCTCCTCAGATAGGTCAGTCATGCTTGGCGTGCGTTGCTTAATAACTCATCATCTAGGTACTTTGGCTGAGTCGGAACATGGTAAGTCTCAGACCACGCTTCCGACTAACCGAGATAAACGACGGTCAGGTGAAAAGGATAGACTTTCGAACCTTCATTTGCTGCCAAAAACCCAGTGACTAAAGGAACATTTTAAACTTCTTGTGTTTATCTTTTCTGATCACACTGAACGCTTTATCATCATTAGTTTGATACGTCAATGACGACTAACACAAACTTGCTCAGGGTATTGAGCATAGGCAGGAGCATCGCGTAAGCAAGGATGAAGTCATACAGACTTCCATTGAGCAACACCATTTCACTGCTCTGTCTGAGGTGGATGGGGTACATCCTACAAATGCCTGAGCAACACCTTGCAGACATTGAACCAGCTTGGAATAAACAGCGATATAGTCAAGCGATTGAGCGGTTCAGAGGATTGAATGAGTTGTGTTTGGATCTTGTTTCCTTCGGAAGTTCGTAGCTGGGAGCCTTTGCATGTATATTTCTGTATATTTCTGATCGCTAACCAAAGCTGTAATCTCCTCACCGAAATGGACACGATGACAACACAAATGTTAATGGTGTTCTCTTCTGGATGCCAGTCCAAGCAGCCTAACTGATTGTAGAGAGACCTTTTTCACCGAATGGAGTAATCAGTTGTCCTAATCTCTCTGTGCAGCTGAATTCAATAAAATTGCTCTCCTTGATCTCGAACGTGCTAACCGAACTCCTTACCGAAAGTGATCCATAGACTTCCTCCACTCACACACCCATCGATCTTTTATGTGATCGTGTAAATTACCGGGTTCTAATTGCGCTATACATGCGACCAAATAATCAAATCGGTGGTGAGAGAAGTAACTGGGTCAGACAGTTACCATAAACCTCGTGGAGTTATTGGTTATCTGAAGTAACCAGTGATCTGGAACATACCATATAAATTCACTCCTGTATATGATCGAACTCGGTCGCGGTGAGGTCACTTGGGAGCAACACATTACTATCTGAAAACTTCATCTCTATTCTGTAAATCATAACAGGAATCACCCCCATTGTTTTGGATATGCAAACCACGATGCATTCATAAATCGGGTTTATCGATCTGATCCACATCGTACGTGGTTTGACTACTGATCGATCGACAGCCAACAGGAGACATAATAAACTCCCCTCGTGATTTCTGACAGTCAGATTGTATTAGGGAGTCCCACAAACGCAAGGTTCTTATCACTTTAAAGCGATCACATTCAAAAAGGATTCATCCCAATGAGGTAACACTCAATCTGCAAACATAATTCTTTGGTGAAAACATGTTTCGATAAAGTTGTAACTGTGAAGTTTAAGCAGTTAAGTCAATCGGTACGATGTACACACCACAGTGAACTTCCAATGATTCTGATAAAACTCTACTATGAAAGCTGCTTGGGTGAGTAGGGGAAAGNGAAAATAACTACTGTCCAAGAGACAATTAGACCAACAAGATTTAGACGACGATCAATCAAACCTTGTGACATTATTTGCGTGTTTTTTTCAGCCACAATTAACCTTATCCATTACTCCCTGATTTTTTTCTAATCTTTGAATCCTCTGTCCGAATTCAAGGTCACGGTATCCACCTACGTGTATAATCAACATTACCATAAGCCGAAATTATTTTGTGTAAGTAGACTGCGGTAGAAATTATTCAACATTTAGTGGAAAGGCCTACACTGAACACACACAAAACGATCTAAATTATTCGAGCCCCAAAGTATTATGCTGAGTGGTTCGGAAAAATCGGTGTGCAAAGTGTTACTTCACACGAGGGATGAAGTTGTCCATCATTACTTAGTGAACCCTGTCCTGGAGAGATTTACGCCTCCGACAAGCCATCTGTTGTGGGCTTCGATGCGTTTCACCAGCTCTTGCGACGGCACTAGCCTCAGTGTCCATTATACTGAATGCAACTGCTTCGCGAAATTCCGGTTCTGTTGAACGAATGAAAGCACGCTCGATGGGATGAGTACTATCTCCTCTGAAAAGTTTGTTCATTCCCGAAACGGTTTGAATTGATTGAGCTGCACCATCAGGGTTTTGTCCCTGCGTAAACCTATCTTCCGATTGTGTATACATGCGATTACCGTTTAAAGTGACCTTATAAGGACCTTGTCATGGTGAGTGGAACTTGACCGATGTTCGTTGCGGCGGCCGTTTTCGGTGCAACCACGCGCGACCGCTAACTTATACGGCGAAATGATTTTCTTGGTTTTATTTTCTACTGATAAAATATCACTCAAAGAGATTCATCCTTTCAATGGGCTTCCAGAAATTCTTTGAATAATGCTCTCGTTTATTTGATTTGTACGTTCTTTCAGGCTGTTGCTTCGAGGGTGATATGGGCAGGTCCGTGTTCGTTCAATCCCGCAAACGAGAAACTATGCATAACAGGTGCCTTTCAAACGCGGGGATTCAATTTGCGTTTATGATTAGCAGACCTCCATATCGATTCGTCCAATAATAAAAAAATGCTTCGGTGATCACTACTGCGTCCTTTTACCGAATGATTATTAACACAGCCCTCTTCCTGGGATGATCTGTCATCACTAGTTTATATCAGTATCCGTCTCCAGTAATCGATAGCGGATCCGTTCCATTTATTACAAAGCATTACCCGGGCAAAGAGGCGTACTATGTTTTATCAGTGCCGAAAAGATCCCATTCCGATTACGAGGCGAGTGCGCAGTATTTCAAGTCAAGTCAGGTAAAACTTTGTGTACCCGATAGGATGAATTTTCAGCATTTTCGACATGTTACAGTAGGGAAAAAACTTCAAGTATTGAAAAAAGAAGAAATATACATTTACTAAATGACAAACAGACGGATTTACGTAAAATCCTA
>UZAN01041159.1:5817-16967 GCA_900618425.1 Echinostoma caproni
TATACCCCTTGTCGCTCACTGAGAACCTGCGGGACCTATTGGATCGAGCGCTCCCGACGTTGAACCAACCTTATTGTTTGGAATTACTCCTCGAAAGTTCCATGGAGAGCCTGCCTGAAGACCTGCAGAAAACGGCACGGATGCAGAGAAGACCGTGGGTGTATTGAAACTATCGAATGCCTTAGAGGAGTGCACCGATAAGAAGACCATCTCTGTTCAAGCAACTGAACGAAGCAGGCAGTGCTCTATATGTAGCTGGCCACAATTCGAGCATAATTCCACCAGAGGATAATCAAGAAGATGTATTCCCAATTTGAAAAACCACAGTGCGCTCGGAAACATTACCCCGAAGGACAGCGTTAATGGTCCACGAGTAAGCCCATGAATTCGTTTACATCATTGTCCCCGAGCAAGGCTATTTTCGGAAAGGTCGGTCGTCGTTCAGTCCATACTCAATTGGAATTTGGGGATCAGAAAGGGCCACATTTTTGTTTGAAACATACCGCAGTTTCTTTGGTAAATCCCCAGTCAACCGAGTCAGCAGAAGCCTGGGGTACAACAGTAAGAACATTTGGCGCCGCAGTTTGACGGCGCAGCAGATCGGATTATCTCCAATGAGAACTCGATGTATAAACAAAATTTCGTCAGATCACAATACAAAGCGATGAGCAAGTTCAGAATACAAGTGAAACGGAAACCAGGTGCATTTCTAAAAGTGTCGGAAGCGAAGTACAAGCACCATGTCGGAGGCCGTGTGGTGACCCGAACTCAGGAAAGTTATTCCACAGATGGAGAAGTTCATGTAGAACGCGGTGAACAAAATTCAAGAAGAAATTCGTTGAGTATATAGCAAATGAGACGTAAATTGAAAAGCCGGGAAGCACTGGACAGATATTTTGACCAGACTGGGTCTCATCAGCAGTGTGAATTCACAAACCTAATTGGGGATCAAACCCGGGATCATACAGACGGAATTCAAACATGCTACCCACTCGGTCACCGGCCAGCTGATCAGACCGTTTTCCATTTTCAATTCAAAATTCAAGAGATAAGCGAGAACAGGTGACCACATCAAAGTGAACCCGATAGATGATACGAGGATAATAGGCCGTACACAACCGGGTAGTCGCAAATCAACCTTCTGCTCAGATCTTCCAAAAATCCTACATGAAGCCAGGTGACAAAAATGAAGAGTTTCGGTTTCCAACTTGGCCAATTCTCCAGTACCACTGGACTTTTAAGAAAGAATTAGGTTACTTTGCTCCACCAATTTGAATTAAGTACACAAATAATGCATCTTGCCCTGCCCGTCAAATTACAGGCTGTTAGTTGTTCAAAGATTCTTCTACTCACTTCCCCTTTGTGCTCTAAGTTAAACACCAAAGAATTTGCAATGATCTGAAAGCCTGAAGTTATTAAATGAGTTCCTCTTGAAAAAAATACATATGTTTTCATTGTAAATTGCCTACCAAACGAATCATTAGCTTTTTTCTTTGTCTACCTATTTTGCTTTCTTTCATTAAGTATACATGAATAGTCAATTTCAGGAGGAGGAAAGTGGTCTGTCAAGGGACTGTCCTAGAACACACAGCGAAAGAGGCATAGGGGGGAATTCGGGCGATGGTGGTGGGATTCGAACATACGGACTCCGGAGCGATAGATTGATGACCTGTCCCGCTTGAACACCACCGTCACCTACCGCTTTCTGAGTTGGAAATATACATATCAATTTGTCCTTCATCTTCTCTCACTGTGGTAATTTAATCACTTTGCCAGTCATTCTGTTGTTTGGTTGGTTGCCTGGAAAAACCGCCAGCAATTTCTCACAAAATGCCAACCATCGTGATCATCAACATTTCTACCCTCGGTCAGAATTGAACATACAAATGTCTGTTATTGGATATTGGTCTTTTTTAAATTAAATTTGGGAATGATTTCATTTTGTTCGAAACATTGATATCTAAAATACTGTGTTTATGCAGGTTTGAATTGTGAGATCGCAGTTGGCACTTGGTCCACTTGGTCGACCTTATCACCCTGCCTTCCGTCGGATTGCGGACAGACACGATATCATTGGCGACGTCGTACCTGTCTCAACACAAGTAATGCAGCAGCATTTGCCAATCTAAGTGAAGTACCACCGCAAGTGTACTCGACTATCACCAATAAGTTTCAGCCGCCGATAAGTTGTCCGGGAGCGTCAGAAGAAGTGAGTTCGTCCCCCCCCCAAAAAAAAATAATAATAATAAAAGAAAGCAATATTTTGAGAGCTACCTTGTTAAATCATGTGACAAATCAACTATTTTAGTTCCATTTATTTGTGTTTCCATAATCAGGTTTCACGCGCATGATACCAGGATTCGCGAACTACTGGCAAACTTTTGGAACTAGAGTGCGTCAGCTTTGGACATTTGAATAATCTGCTCTGTTGTCAACAAAAATCGTCAGTGAGGTATCACTAGATCTTTTCCTTGACTGCCTTTTTTATTTGAATTTATCAGTGTCTAAGGATTTCTTGACTTCTCAAACGAGATTACTATCTTAATGCTTTTTCTGTTTATAAAAAACTGAAAAGACAAGTTATACAACTACATATTCGTATGCATTGATCCCTTCACAACAGATAATTGCCTGTGACTCTCTGGAACCATGTGCAGCACTCCGTCTTCCCGGAAGAATTCGTGAGGAAATATTTGATTACTCTAGCTTGTTCTACTTTGGCTATGTCACATTGACTGAGGTAAGTGCGACGGTCGTTTGAGTTGCAAAGGTTTCGGACTTGTCGTTTGCTGCTGTTGTTTTTTCTAGAATATTCAGGCTTTATTCGCGTTTTGAGTAAAACAAATTCTTGACTCCAATACAGAAAGAAGACAAATGTTGTGAGATGTTACCATTTCGTTTAATCTTCTCAATAGCTGACGTAAGACAAACAGACACGTATATAATCCATGAAATTGATCTCATGAAATGTAAACCAACAGCACTTCAGCTTTTCTAGACATAAAAGTCAAGAGCCAAATGAATTGGACACCACAACGCTCAGTTTATCAAAAAGCGACATGGGCTGGCCAAAACCTACACGCTTCCGGGTTTTCCCTCTTGGCTTACAAACGTGAGTTTGGGAAAACCGTATTTCGCCGGGCGATAAACATTTGTTCTACAGGTACACTAGAGGAAGAAGAGGGTTTCCTAAGGAGAACATTACTAAACAATGGTTGCCCAGAAAGGTTTATTGATATATGCAATAGACAATTCCGAAAGGGTAACCCAACCGAAAACCTTAGCACAAAGGGCATCTACACAAAGCTTGCATTCAAGGATGACCATATTTACAATTAAGTTGAGTTCAGCTCTAGACCGTACAATCCCAGCTCCTCAACTCAGACACATTTGTCTCCACTCGTGGAATTGATGTGGACAAACGTAAATATGGCTGGCAAACCGGTTCTGTCTCACACACACCAGTTCAACTGCAGTTGCAGTGACGCATACAAGACAGAACAAACCGTTAGCTCTCACAACGGATGACCGAACATGTTTCAAAGTGCTTGGTCGAGTAGATGATGCAACCGATATTTGACGACCAAGTGATCACAAGAAATCAAGGGTCATCTGTTGCAAAACGTATATCGTGAAAACAAGACACACAGTTGACCCCAATTTGTCTTTCAAACCACTTTTACGTAATCGCGATGCAAAACGTTTGGCGATTAGTGACTCGCTACTTATTCGATTACATCACCCGACGTTTGCGTACACACGTTTATGATACAATCGATTCACTTACAGTGGTGCTGACCTTCTATTTCTATCATCAGTGATCTTTCGTTCACTAAAATTGATCAACCCCATGTCCTATAAATACAGCTGTTTGGCTTAAGTCAGCTATTGAGAAGATGGAGCGAAATGTTAATATCTCGCGACATTTGTCTTTTATCTGTATTGATTAAATGGATAAAGGGACTCAGTGCTTCGAATTCATGACGGTAACACTGAGTTACAGCAATATTCACGAAGCCTTAGACAGATATTCTTTTTCAAAATATACAAAAAAATAGAATCTATCTTTTTCGCCATGAAGTTAAATAACTTTAGTTCAAGTGGAGTCCTCCATTTTTCTATATATTGGCTGTAATAGGTTTGATGGTGGATTCCATGTAGGTCGATTTCCGTCTAACCGAAACAAATGGAAATTTTGAAGAAATACGAAATATATTAATTTAAGAAAGTCCTGAATGATTATAGTGATGAAGGTTGCCTGAAAGATGCTACTCTGTTTGAAAAATCCCTATGACTGTTTGGCTGTTTCAGTGTTAACAGCTAGGTACGATCGTCAAGATCTTCTAGTACTCGTTTAGCCAGAAAACTTCACCGCAGCCGGTATCAGTTATATCACTGTCAACTGCGCACATCTTTGTAACATGATACCATCATTGTTACTCCACATTTAGTTTCTTATAACCTTGAGCACATTACCACAAGCACCCACAAATGAACTCCATCTGGCTTTGAGGATTTCCCAATCACGGCCTATTTTTTATCACATTCCCACTATTGTGAGATTTGCCCAACTAGCACTGCGATCGAATGAGCTTGTTCATTACATCCGTTGCTTATGGAACACATTGTTGCATTCCAATCATCTCAGCTCTGTTTCAATGGCTCAATCAAACAAAACAGTGCCACAGCTCCCTGTCGTTTTACCAGGTTAGCTGGGGATCAGTTGTCGTACACGAGAAAGATTAACCCTTAGCGTTACTAAATCCTACAGGTCATTTCTATGGTCGGTTTGTACGGGATGACTGAGGCTGGATACCAGAAGATCACACAGTCGGAAGCATTGCACACCCACACCCACACACACCACTGTACGACGGACAGATCGGGACTGTTTGGGAAAACGGATCACAACAGTGCATGTACATAGGCATTAACTCACTCCAGTCGCGTCTGCTGGAAAAGGGTCACGCATCCCTCTGATAGTTGTGCCCATTGTAGTGGGGGGGGGGTGTGCACATGCGAGCCTACTTCGACAGCTCTGGTTGTGACTGAATTACGGTTTGACCATCGAAATCAGAATTAGGCACGGCAGCGGAGTTGAAATTGAATGATTTCAGCGGGTGTGATATTGGATGTTAGGGTTTGTGAGTTTGGAGCTCATTGGGGATTTCCCCATTCTATTCCACTTTAAGATTGATTTGAGAAGTTATTACTTTATTCTACAAGATGCAAGATTTGGATTTGCTGCATTTGAGCGCAGAAAGGGTGTGGGGAGATATGTGGTCAATTAAGGGTGACCAGTGGACTGATAAGGTGAGCTCAAATGAATTGGATCCAACCGCAGCGTTTCGTTCTGAATTCAAAGTGCGCAAGTCAAACTATCAGGTGATTCATTAAACTGCAAACAGACTACAGAGTAGAATTTTCACTTGCAGTTCAGTTGCACTTTAACCAGTAACAACAAGCCCTTATATGATCTGTACAGGCACGATTATGAGTTATCCTTAATTATTTTGGATTCATTATTTTCATTTCATCTCCACCATTTTAATTATTTTGCTTCCTATTATTAGATATTTTTCATAAATTGTATTGTACATTTCATTATTATTACTACTTGTAGGAGTGGCCGCTCCAAAACCGTCTCCCCCATTCCTGTATTTTCTCATGCATCCCTTGCATGGTCGTAATCTTCTTCCCGACAGTTGAATGTACGTTTATATATTCAATAAATAAAAAAGGAACTGAAAAGACATTTCACATTGTGTTTCGTTGGCCTACTGTCATCATTGTTTGAGCATTTTCCGATCCGAATTTCTCACATGGCGCAATGCTCCACAATTGATTCTTCTGTGATGATTCTCCACCAACACTTGAGCAACATGAGATTCAGAATTTATCCTCCAATGCCGGCCCGAAAATCACACGACCGATGGGGTTCAATTATCGATCGGTCGGAAGGTCCGGAAGCAACAAGGGACCTGGTGCTGACCCAGCTAACCCTAACGAAAAACCGCATCTTTTTTATAGCCGCGAATCTTAGGCGGGTCCAGTGAACTTCTACCGTACAGCAGGAGTGCTGCCACCACACGGATGGACTGAATTCGACAACAAGAGCACCACAAAAAGTACAGGCCGGTAATCAGACAGTCTCGTGTTGAGGTGAGGGATCCCAAGTTCCACGAACCGCGGAAAATGATACAATCAGATCAAGGAGGAGATCAGAGGGAATTTACTTGTTCGAGATCACGGGTGAGAGGGACATGATAGTGTGAAACGATGGATCATTCACACTGTATTTCGGGTACTACGGATGCATTCTTTCTGAGGAAATAATTATTGTACTAATGAGTAGTATGCTTTTCAACATGGACATTTAGCTTAGCGAAACGTTTCGTATCGGGCCGTCTATATTTGTTTGATGCCGCAGTAAATAGCACAACTAACTTACAATTGCTTTCAACACTAGTCATACAGTATGTACAGTTATTGGACTCAGAGCAAAAACAGAGGGTTTTATTCTGAGCAGGATTGCGCAGCTGCTCATTATTCGAGGGCTTGCCAAATCACCCCCATGAAAATGGATCGGTAGCGGTGGACCGGTGCCCTAGACGCCGAGATCTCCGAAAGTGACCCCATTAGACTATTTTGTTGTGAAACTGACTGAAGTCTGTTGCTGACACTCCCATTCTGCATCCCTAAGTAAACTGAAAGAAAATATCACAACTGCATCGCAAAGCATCACTCTTGAAGAAGCTAGGAAGGTTCATATGAGTCTAATAAAGCTGATCGGCAAATGTGTTGAGAGCGAAGGATGGTGCTTTGAAGGCTTGCTACAATCCCTAATGAATGATCGTAATTGGATGACCAAATGACAATCCATATTTCTCTTCTAATAAACGATTAGATTTCATTCGAACTTGTTTGTTTTCCCCTCAAAGGTCAAGGACGTGATGTCCTGCTATCCGCTTATTCATGAACCAAGGATAGTTTACTTTGGTTAATTTCTTTAGTTCTTCTGATTCTTCACAGACCCGAAGCATCCATCGATCGACACACACATGTACACCCACACAAGTTCATTGTTCCCACCCCTCATGTGATTGGTATTTTGATCCCGTGCCTTGGCCTGTCAGCCGCTGAACCCTTGTGCACATGTGCTTGCCACCTAAGGCGTTTTGACCGTTGACTTTGTCTGAACCGCACGCACCCGTAGTCTTTGAATTTAACACTTTGACAACCTTTCAAGGCTCATTTTGACGCACTATCATTTTAAAAGCTTGAATATTCCCATGATAGCATTGAGAAAACGAGTCGGTGAGCGAACAATTGTTTTCGGATATCCCTAGTCATGCTCTTACATATCATATGGTGGAAAACTGCTCACATAATCATAACCATTGGCTCATTTTAAAGTCAATATTCGGGAGTGGAGAGTAATGGGGGTGTGTATGTGTATGTGTGTGTCTGTGTGTGTAGCGAAGTTTAACGTGTTAGTTGATGTGACCTTTCCCCACTTGGGTCAAGTGACACGTCATGTTCTGTCTTGGTTTTCACACACGGCCAAGGCAATTGGAGCGCCTGCACCAATCGCTTTTGGGCACACAGGTCGGGGCCTAGGAATATCCGAAAACAATTGTTCACTCACCGACTCGTTTTCTCAGCACTATCATTTGTTTGTGCCTTGCCAGTGCGAACATGCACTCCCCGAGTTGCCTCACGATTCAAGGTTTATTTGTTTATTTATTTATTTATTTTGTATTAACCATTCGTTGTCTATAATAGTACCACATTTCAAGACAATCTCGTCTTCTGTTGACTTCCCGATATGGGCGTCACTCCATCGTAGTTCCAGTGTGCAATCCACATCACAGAATCTTCCCCAAAGATTCTACACGGTATGTGTGCTTCTTTACCGGGGCTGAATTAACGGTGCACAGTGATTTATGCCAACGAACTGCAATTTGTCACTACTGTATTTGCAGTGGTGGGATTTGGGCCTCTTAAAAAGATGATAATTTTGAAGATACCGATGAAACTAGACTTTCTGCTGCTGCTTGATAAGAAATATATTTTTTATTCTAGTGGAATACTTAATTCCATGCGATCCCGCCGCATTCCAAACTCCCTCAACTTCTTTCTATGGTCCTTTTATGTTTCGGATGAAATGTTTCGTTATTTTGAATTGTTTATTGCACATTTTTCAATTTTCCAAATATGTACCAGCTCGCCACATTCAATCAAATGAACACAAACTTAGGTAGCCTTACCGTGGGATAGCAATTCTTTTTCAAGTGTCGTAATTTCCTGATTCGCCTTTTTAACGATAAGTTGTTAGCCGATGAAAGTGTGCGCTACAAGTATCACCTATGTTTTTCCTTCGACGATCCACTTCCATCGTTTATTGCGGAACTTGGAATTCAACCACCCAACACTAAAATCAAATACGACCAGTAGTTCGAAGAGTACCGCAATCGAATAGAGAATACAAACTAGCTTTTTGTGCATAAAAAATAAAGAGTAAAAATCCCTAATCATAGATAAACGTTTAATCGTCAGTACTTACGCATTTGAAAAATGTTCAAAGGTGGTGGCGGTGCTGCAGATACGTTTCTATCATGGATTCTACTCTACTTCGGTTCAATACCCACGAAAAGCAAACAAGTGCATCGCGCGGTGTTACTCGAACGCGATAGGCTGAACGATGGCAAGCCACGGTACTCGCGTGTATGAAAGTGGTGTTAAATGATCTAATAAAGAACCCAACAGGATGTTCTGGATGTGAGCGTTAGTCAATGGCGGACGCCGTGAAAGAACAACGCAAGCAGTAGTTAACAGTTTCGCGGACAGCCATAGACTCAATGAGACAAGTGGAACAGATAACACAAATAGCAGGATCGTGGTGAGGACGTTTGTTTGATTGAGTACCATGCTTAGACAAAATAATGTTTCAACAAATGAGACGTGACATGTGGTGACGTATTTCAGTTTCAGCTCAGCTTCCATAATCACTAACCGTGCACTCTTATGCGCTGACTTTGGTTACCGTCTTTTAGCCACCCATATGGATAAAAGAGAAGAATGAAGATTGGAATGTTGAGAGCAGAGTCAATGTAAAGATAGTGAACTCGTTTGGACTGGGGTTGTAAGAATAATGAGTGGATGCACGAGCGGCACTGTTTGAGACACTAAATCATATCACTCAGTGACTCTAACCACCGGTCACCATGATCTCGAGATCCCAATCCACAGAGCCGAAGAGGGTCTATGTAAATGGAAAATTTCACAGTACAAATGATATTTACAGAGTGATTTGAACTCTCATACACCTCTTACGAATCAAGCGTTGGCCCAGTGTCATAATCGATTGAGCATTTTCCATTCGGAATTTACCACATGGCGCACCGCTCCACAACTGATCCTCTTGGGGTGATTATCTACCAACACTTAGGCAGCATCGGATTCAGGAACCATCTTAGTCCTGTGCCTGCCCGAAAATCACACGACCGATCGGGTTCATTTATCGATCGGTCGAATGGTTCAAACGCAACAAGGGACCCGGCGCTTGCTCAGCTAACCCGAGCGAGGAACCACACCTTTATTATAGCTGTGAGTCTCAGGCAGGCCCAGTGAACTTCGACTGTGTAGCAGGAGTGCCATCAGCACTCGGATGGACTGGACGTAACAATAAGGGCGTTACAAAACGTACAAGCCGGTTATCAGACAGTCTCATGTTGAGGTGAGGGAATTTAAGCGCCGCAGATCGCGGAATATGATCCAATCAGATCGCATTAGGGGTCAGAGGGAATTGACCTTTATGCGTCATTCACAGTAGTACAGGCTGTCTCTAATTGTTCATATCTCTTGTCACCGTGTCTCCCAGAGAGGACACTGAGTTGATTCATCTCCCAATACCTGGTTTTATAGAAACATTGTTGGTTTTTTGCCTTGTCACCTGAATGATACTACAAGCACATGCTGTTACATGTGTCACTCTGTTACCATAAGAGATCGGTTATTGTAACTATCAGGAACTACTGAATAGTCTTTTGGAAATAAATGTTCGTTCTTTTAATTTAAGTTATTACTTAATCAAAAGTACCATATCTCTCTGATTACTTTCCAGGTGATATTCAGTGGTCTTGTATGGTACGTGTTTTCCACACCGGCAAGGGCGTATCTATATAAGCGGCGGAACAAGAAGCCAGCTTCATCAATCGATTAGATCTACTGGCATTTAGCTTTGCGAAAGCCATATTTTCTAGGACAGAATTTGCCTCTGGGTGTAATTTGTTTTCTTGTTGATTCGATTTGATTTTTCTGTTCTTGTGCTTGATTTCGTTTGTCTGAAATTTACAGTAGTCTGTTTGTGTGCACCACGTGTTTAGTAAAAAATAACGTATGAATACTACGGTCTGAATATACGTTTTTCAACGGGTTTCGGGTGAGGAACACAAGATATCAGCAACAGCGATATGCGATGAATGAAGCACGTACTGCCAACTCTAATATTATGTGCTCAGATTTCATATATTTTGAATCGAATTTTAAATATATCTCCTCGCTTCTAATTCCCAATTATTTTTCTACCCTCTCCTCCTTGAAAACATTGGAACATTTTAGCGAATCTCTTTCAAAATTCCAGTCATGACAGACATGTTCACGGATTCGTTTTGCAATCCTCTTATCATATTTCGCGAATCTTGAGTAACCGCTTTAGGTCTTCAGCAGGCACTGTACATTTTTGCAATTCAATTTATCTGAGTATCAGATCAAGAGGGCAAAGTACCATTTCGAGCGCCTTTGTCTCATCCTCATTTCAAGTCGTTCCAATAATCTCATTTGTGTGACACCGTTCAAACCTCACATCTTTGTCCATAGATCACCAATATTCAGCACAGATTCCTCCTACGGTTGTTGAAGGGAAGAGAAAAACGTTGATGTGATCTAACTGTGGTAATCAAATAGTATTGAATATCAGAATGCGAGAACCCGTACTGTATTGCTCAGACTTGGATTGGCTTCAATCGATGTAACATTCGAGCTTCCAGAACTGTGATTGGATGACATGAAGCTGTACCTTACCGTACTTGGAATGCGGTCACGTATGTCTGGATCACCACAACTCTCTTCCCTCAAGAATGTCTCGT
>UZAN01041159.1:44830-60253 GCA_900618425.1 Echinostoma caproni
TTTTTTTTTTTGGGGGGGGGGGTAATTGAGGGAAATTTACCCTTACTATCCTGGTCACCAGATGTCCCGAACTCAGCCATTTCCCCCGAAACACATTCGCTGTTGAAGTGCTACGTATTATCCGGTTTCCAATTTTATTGAAGCAAGTGGTTATGTACAATTGGTGATATGCATGGAAGCGTGAATAGAACGGGTTTAATAATTGATGTCTTTCTTGTTGTTGTTGTTGTCGTTGTGGTTGGCGTCGTTGTGTTTGGCGTCGTTGTGGTTGGCGNCAACATCGCTGGTATTGGGTGAATAAATGGGCAAACATATGATGACTTGAAGTTTATTGATTTCATACTCTGATGCGTGAAAGCTTCGTTTCAGTTCCGCGATGAATAATAATAATGCATTTACATGATTCGTATGTTTGTGTATGTATGCATGTATGTATGTATGCATGTATGTATGTATTTATGCCCGTATGCATGTATATATGTATATGTGTATGAACGTATTTATAGTGTACATAAGAACTGTGCTGAAGTCTGGAATATACTCAGTAAATCGTTACCAATGTTGTAATAATCAATATTATTCACAGGCAACGGTGGGTGACAACTTCCACATTACACTCATCACATTTGACCTTGAATCCTTCGCCCATACGACAGTTGCATTGAATCACTTCGTGAGTGGTCAGATTCTGATAGCCACGACCACAACACATATTGAGACAGTTTGCCGTGCCCGAATCATTCAAAGTGCACAAGCTGTTCGGTATAACAGAGGAGAAAAATGTGGGCAAATAGTCGGTTGGTAAATTGAAGCTGATTTCACTGGAAGAGTAATACAAGCAACCAAAAACCAGATCAGATGGATCACAAAGATGTGGTGATTTAAAACGGTGCCCGACTTCGGTACTGACTCATGATGCAGTTCGGTCTACTAGTTTGTGTTTTATATGTAGTGAACATACATGAACAGTTGAAACATTGAGTACCCTTTATCCATTTCAGCAATATAGAAAGAAGACAAATGTCGTGAGATGTTAACATTTCGTTTAATATTCTCAACCGCTGACTTAAAATAAACAGGCTCATACATAGCACATGCGTTTAATCAATTTCGGTCAACGAACGTGTACAAGCATACAAAGATCACTCAACATCGAAGTAGAAGATCAAATCCACCGTAATTGGATTGATTTTATCAAAACCGTGTGTGCGCATAAGCTCGGGTGATGTAATCGAATAAGTAGCGAGTCACTAACTGCCAAGAGTTTAGCATATCGATCAGGTAAAAGTTGTTTGAAGGGTGAATTGGGGTCAACTGTGTCTTGTTTTCATGATATACGTTTTACAACAGATGACCTTTGATTTCTAGTGATCACTTGGCCGTCAAATATCGGCTGCATCATCGATTTGACCAACCTTTTTGGAATATGTTCGGTCATCCGTTGTGAGAGTTAACGGCTTGTTCTGTTTTGTATGCGTCACCGCATATGCAGATTAACTAGTATACAGTGTAGATTATCAAGTTTGGATTGACCTATTCGCATTCAAATGGTATACAGTGTGTATATGATCGTGCAGATCAGTTCCACAACTATAGGCATTGAGTTTGAGTTGAGCGGCTGGGAATGTTCGGTCTAGAGCTGACCTCAACTTATGGCGAACGTCACTGCAAAGTGGTCACCCTTGAACGCAAGCTTGATGTAGATGACCTTAATTGATTAACCCTGTGTGCTGTACATATGCGTATTTGTTTTAAGTCAGCGACTGAGAAGATTCAACAAAATGTTAACATCTCGCGACGTTTGTCTTCTCTTTTGTATTGACAAACGAACATGTCCGCCAGTTCTGTGCGCTAGACTGTACCCTATTTCTCTAGATCTCTCGGTTTCCCTTGATTCATTTGGCAAACGCTGACCCCTATTAGTAAACTGTAGCTCCACTTCGTATGTGCTCATTCATCATGCATTGTATACAAACACCACTATGTGTTTTGCTGGGCGATAACGTTGAGAATCTTACTCGTATGCATAAGCGAAACAAACGGTCAGTTATGTCAGCGAATGACCGAACACATTCCAACGTAGTTAGTGAAGTCGATGACGCAACCGGTACTTGTTAATCAGGATGTGAAAGGAACCCGGGTCGTGCACTGTGAAACTATAGTTATGAGAACCAAACATATAGTTGATCTAGCTTCCTCATCCAAACCCTCATTACGTAATCGCAATGCAAAGCTCTGCAATCTGTGGGGCGTTAATACTCAGAGAGCATCATTACGTTTTGTGCACCCAGAAGTGAGTTATTATCATCATAATCATACAGCGAGATACCGTGAGGCGAACTTCGGTATCGCTGCTAAGCTTACAATGTACACAAATCAAATGATAAAGCATAAGATGGAGATTGATTAGGCCTAATTAGAGGGAGGCACAGAAAATGAACCTCCATGATCAGCACACCGAGTACACAATCTAAGGTGCATACATACATTTTCAAGCATTCTGACCCGATACGAAATGACAACAAGAAAGCCAGTGCTATCGGTTAGTTGCCATGTCCTTCATTGTCTCCAACCAACCAGTTACAGAAGACGGGGGACATCGATTTTACCTAATTGTTCCGTGCATTACTTCAAGCCTCATTTGCACGTCATTTGTTGACCTCCACGTGGTTTCTTCCAACGTGGAGTCGCAACTGCGAATAAGACAAGGGGCAGTAGACGACGGCTGAGCATACGCAATACGTGTCCTATCCA
This sequence comes from Echinostoma caproni, assembly GCA_900618425.1. Classification (NCBI taxonomy): domain Eukaryota; kingdom Metazoa; phylum Platyhelminthes; class Trematoda; order Plagiorchiida; family Echinostomatidae; genus Echinostoma; species Echinostoma caproni. The sequence goes on from UZAN01041159.1 coordinate 47,585, forward strand.
GCGATTTCAACTAATCTGAGTTTGATGGGACAGCGAATTCTCCATCGAATCATTACCAAATACGCGACGTCCTACATCACAGTTGCTTACCCATTCGCTTCATCTAACCGGCGCCAAACTACGTCAACATCGGCAGTCGAAGACCTCCAGAAGACGAATATCTACGACGCGTAAAGCAGAACTGAACGCATGCAAATGTCTGTGACGCAATCAGTTTACCTGCTGTGTAGTTGACCTCTTGCTTTTAATGTTAGTAGCTCCTGCCTGAGTGTGCAAGTTCGTTCACTATAGAACTTACCAACCCAGTGTGCTATACGTGTTTTTTTTGTTTGAGGTCAGCCATTGAGGAGGTGAAACGAAGTGTTGACATCTCGTGACATGTGTCTTTTCTTTCGGTCTTGATGCAATGGATCAAGGGGACCCTGAGTTTCAAAGGTTGCCCAATCATCACACAGAGTGCGATAAGATGAAGAAAATTGAAGTCGTTAAACTGCAAAAACAACAACAACAACATACAGTGTAACAATAATACAATACAATAATCACAAGTTATGTGACTGCATATAGAAACTAACGTGATGGAGATCCGCAATGAGGGAAAAAAACATTTCACAGGGCAAATGTGGCTTAAAAGGGACCCATATTACTTTGAGGATTCGTAAACCCGTGTATGTGTGTGACATAGTTCACCGTAAAAAGAAACAACGGAATAAAAAGGCAAGCACCACAAAGAGAGAGAGAGAGAGAAAGAGCCATGAAGGTGTACTGTACATTTCCCCTTCCCTCCCCAAAATACTTAACAACCCATCACCGTGAGTGACTGACTTACCGTCCTCGTGTACCCACAGATCCACGTTGCGGTTCCACATTACAGTAGTCCGGGGAGTGTTCACTGTAAACTAGCTCTTCATGCTTGACCACCTCATCGACGAACCCGTTTCCGGAAAACGTTTTAGCAATTAGCTGGCCGTTTGCTGCTTGAGTAACTTGTTTTGCAGCCTGAAAGTAAAGTGAGCGATCAAGTTGAATTGGGACATTATTTGAGATGGGTGCAAATAGAGGGGAACACGTCGGACAGATCAATAGGGTTGTAAAATCGACAGAACAGTCTCAGTTCAAACTGGACGGAAAAGATAAAGTCAAAATGACCATCTTAATGCCATCATTTAAACCAAAACCTTCAAAAATCAATTTTGAATGGATCATTTATTCATTTCTTTTAATTTCTTTTATTGAATACACAATTTTCAGAATTATCCGTACTTTTTACCTCTTCAGTTTTATTTTGTTCCTTTCAAATGTGCTACCGAAAAACCCGTTATTGTGTCAAAAATATTGTTGTTTAGACTTGACCCAAGAAAGTTTTATCATAATTCACTTGTGATAATTGAATGAGCAGAAATTGACTCTGTCTTCAACAGAGGTAAAATTGTTATTCGTTATTTATTATTGTTTTGTACTACTCACATTTGTGAGTATGTTATTATCCGTGCCAATATTTAGAGGTGAAAGTTCTTGAAGGCAAGCGTAACTATGTTCCCTTTGCTTTCATCTTCAGACTATAAGTTTGATTGATTGACCTTGCGATAATCATAACGCAGAATCCCTAAAGAGATTTGCTTGATTGGATCTTTTGAACTGTCAAACCAACTGAAACAAATGTGTCCACTTTATTTTTATTCATTGAAATTCCATCCAGATAGATGGTCTTCGGGGAGCAGAATGCGGTCAGTCAAAGGCTGCCAGGGAAAATACAGAAATGGGGTTGGGGTTGGACATCCGCAGTGTCAATAAAATGAAAATGTGTTGAAACTAGTGTGAATCACGATTAGCGCATATTGATTTATTCAAATGGGGTTCCAATTAAGTTACAAAGGGTTGGTAATTCAATCCACGTTTGAAGAATCCCAGAATAATAGTGGTGGTAATAGTACAGTTAAAACATTTAATCACTAGGACACAAGGAAGCAGTATTGTGAATTCACGGTTAGTATAGTTAAACTATCCTGTATATTGGCAAATGAATGTAGCAGGGAATAAAAACAGAATTATTCACACGTAATTATCAATAGAAAAGTTGATATGAAACTGAGATATTACTTGACACACTCACACCTTATGAGTTTGAATTTAAAAAAAGCTTTGTATACCATTGTGTACGAGATAAATTCAAAAAATCGAAATCCCCAAAATGTCGATTTTACATTCAGCAATATCTAAGTGCGTTTTCACTGCCGATTACATGAACCGACTTACAAATATGCGATTGTGGATCCCAGGGTCCGGAGTACCTGATCATACAAAGCACAAACTGGACTTTTGGGGCTATTGTTTTCTAAAGCGTCGAATGGGGTGTGTGCTCCACCCAATTCGACTTGATTAGGACCGAACCTGCCTGGGTACCACCGGTGGACAGTGTAACACAGTGGGCTCTTATTCTTTCAGTCAAATAATGGCAATGTGATTATTCAGTCTCATGACCACGTGCAGATGTGCCAAATGTTGTTGCAAAACCCGTGCAACGATGACGAGCAAAACATTGCAAGCAATTTGATTTAAATGGATGCAGTTGCGAGGAAAGGCACATTCCTGCTTCGTTTTTAAACCCAACATTGCCTACCAATCTGGTCCTCATTGATTGGGTATCCTTGTCAAGTTCCGGAGTAGATATAATTTTTACCTCCGTCCAATTTGAGCTTGATATTCGTTCAAGTATGTTTCGGGTTTTTGCACTAGCCATGTGAATGACCAGGCAAACTTTTCTATCCCTATCTGGATGGTATTTTTCTCTCTATCTGGTTATTGATGGTTGTAAGTGTTGTGGTTGTTTTTGCTACTGTTACCTAATCATTTTTTTAATATATCATCTTTATGCCCTGTTAATTGATTCACTTTATTGCATCAGCTTAACCTTTCTTTCCCAGTTGGCGTAAATGTAATCCCATAAATTAAGTTTACGCCAAAATTAATGTGTAAAGGAGAGAGAGTTAGGTGGTGTTTAGACATCGTTTTGTCTTGCAGTCTCGTTAAGACATACTATTTATGTCTGTTTGCACAGAGTCAGCTAGTTATTAAGCACCAGACGAGAAGACGAGAAGGCACATCGTTCAGACATTTACAAAACAAACGATACAGAACCGGAGAAAAATGACGCAAAATGGAAATCTAGTTCGATCCGCTCCAGGAACCGGGTTGTGATAAGTAGCCAGCGGTATTTATGCCGTCATAAATTTCCGTTGTGCACAGCTGTGATTGAGCGAACAGATTGTTTACCTCAGCCGCTCAGTACCGAAAAATTACGGCCACCGCAATCCGCGTGTCCGGTGTCGGGTCCATCCTCCCCAGGAGGTGACTAACACTTTTGCTTCCCTACACGGACGCTATGTCAGGGTTTGTGGTGAGTGTCTTTCCGGCTACATAATTTATTTCTCTTTTGGGTTTATAGACACAGCAACATTGTAGTCCGTTTAATGCGAGTCTTTAAAAGCAGTCCTAAAAGTTGTCTTGAAGGTCATTACCACAATGGATGTCTCTCAGCTTTAATATATATTGTTTAACCAATTTGCCTGCAGACAATAGTATCAAACCCTCTCTATTCATGAAGATCATTCTTTGTACAAAAATGTACACCAAGACCACTTATCTGTATGGTGAATGTGTTTGTACAGATTATGAAATTCCCCATGTATTTGGTTTTGTTTTCTTTCCAGATGCGACAGAATACATATTGTTATTGTTATTGTAATAGCTTCTGTAGGCATGAAGCCTTTATTTCAGTTGAAAATATACAAGTTGGTGACAGGAAGGAAAGTAAAAAGAATTTAAATCCCAAAACTGTTGACAAAGTATGTGAAAACCTGTTCTGTGTTAACTGGAATACGTGCTAATGAGGGTACCGTAGAGTGACGATATAGGTTTATTCGAGAGGGGATATAACGGGTGTTTGGGATCTAGTTGGCGGAAAGAAACAACACGAAGTTAAATCTGTGTGTAGCGGATGTGAGCGGTCGATAAGAATCTTATGTGCAAACTTTTCACATGCATTCAAAAGACGTTTTGCACCAATTCCTACGGCTGGATTGTCGAGACACGTAAAACCAAGCCATGTAGACTGCTGGGTGACAGCTTACTTACCAGATATTTGATTTTCAAAGCTTTCTGCATCACCTCATTGTCTATTCTTCTCAATTGTCGGAAACAAACACGTTGAGCGCAACTGCCACTGACACCGTGGCATTTACATACAAGCCGTTGATTGGTCTCCATCAGCTGAATGGAAAAAGAAATTAAATAATTTGATAAAAGAGGAAGGCTGAACTCAAGCGACAAAATAAGCGCTGATTCATTCGAGCACAGCAGTCCATTTGTGAACAAATTATATGTATATCCGTATTGTTCATCCCACGCTAGCATGTGTGGACTACGTCTAGGACTTGNNNGCAAGGAGCCAACTATATTTGCGCGTTTTCCGACTGGGATGAAAATCGTAGCTTTCGTTCTAAGTTCGGCACGAGGGGCTGGCTGGGATGGATGAAGATTTATGAAGATTTACGAATCAGTTACGAATCAGCTGAAAGATAAGCCGGATGGGGAAGACAAGTGCATGCTCAGTTTTATACCTGATAAATGCTGCTGTTTGGTAGCGCCTTTGTTGTGTTCCGGACACCAGTTGCAGCGTATTCCATGTGTGCCTGAGTTTCTTTCCGACAGGAATCACGTGATCCTCACAAGTTGACTGGATGACATTCTCGATGATCAACGAAGATTGCTGTATAACTAACTGGTTTGGTCAGCAGTCCAAAATTTTCCTGTTCCTCCCTGGATTCAAGGTGGAAACTTAATGTTTATCAGACCAAGCGATATGCTACACCGTCGATGGTCAGCACCATGGGTAATGACTATGTAGATTCGAAAACTATTTTTATTCGAATCAGTTCCTCACAGTACCACTGGCATCAAACCATGTATAATGCTTGTTTGATGTTTTTCAATATAATTTGGATCATTATATTATAGTAAACCCAAAGCGTCTCTGTCTAAAGCCTGAGTAATAAAATATACATAACCGAGACAGTCAAATAGTGCATCTTGATTAAACCTTTTCTCCACTGGGTCGAGCTTCTAAAAACAACAAAGGGGAAATAAATTTTATATTCCATTTCCTCCCGTTTGAGATTTTCACAACAAAGATCATGATCACTTTTCTTTAGCTTTTTTATTTAAGCTCACGAGTTTTCCACACCCCGAAATCATTTGGGTTCAGCACAGATTATTTTCTTTTTTGTTGTCTGGTGTTTGAATTCACCTGGAAGATTACAATCTTTTCAACGAAACACCACATTCTTATTAGAACCAGGTGCTATTTGCATTCGTTGCCTCCGTCCTATCTGGTTTCGTGTAATTATTTTCGTGGTTTTTTTTGGAGGGTAGCGCGTGGGGGGGGGGCAGATCTTTATGGGCACATTCTGCTAAACCTGTGGTATCAGGAATTGAGTCGCCATCGTTTTTACCGGATAATGTGGCCCACATTCCCGACCATTCCAATCCAGTTTCTTCCACGGATCCCACGATTGGCCCCGGATTCGGTGTGGCGCCTTGATTTGCATCTACCCGACGACCATAAATTTCTGACCTCATTCAGGCGGCCGAGCAACCGACCCACGCACGCCCGCATGCTAAGTAACACATAAAAATCACAGTGCACAAAATGTGCCAGCCGATAATTTCCTCACAGTAGATTACCAACTCCACCTTGTTCTGCACAGAGTGATTTTCGAGAACCAGTTTTACCAATTACTTTATCCGATTGCTTATCCGTGTGCGGCTTATATTTGTATGAGGGATCAGAACTGAGCTCTGAAATAAAATAATCAACAGGTTTTCATCGGAATTTCCTCCAGAAAAATGTGCATCACATCCTTGGGAGAATTACTAGACATACTATCTGTCTGACCAGCATTGCAAGGCACTTGATTTTTTTAAGTATGAATGTCAACTATGATTGGGAAACATGCGCCTGGATAAACATCACACAACACGAGTACAGGTCTGGTTATCAAATAGTGAGGTTTTCGGTGTTGTTTATTCTGAGCTATCCAGTTATCTCTCTTAAAGATCCTTTTCAAGTGAACTGCCCTACTCACTACCATTTCCATCGTTTTAGGACCTCATATGATTAACCGCTTAAATTTCTCGGTAAGAAATTGTCAGTTAGCAATGGGTCCCCGTCACCACGGGGCTTCGTTCGTTCTACTGGTCAGCACAATACGGCAGGTTATACAGTAGTTCATCTGCTGATGATGAATTCTGATCATCTTTACCGTCCAGACTCAGCATTTGCAGTAGAGACTTGATGGAAAATAGTTTAACTCAAACTGATATAATCCAAATTTACTGCAATTACAGAAATCTCCGAGATAAGGAGATTCCCAAAACACTGGTGAATCATTGCCAGATTAAGTGTTATCGGAACCATTCTTTCTCTTTAATCCATTTGAGTAAAACAGGTAACACAATATGAGTTCACGTGCTCTCAATCAGCTGTCAACGCACGTAATGAAGAACGATTAACCGCGGAGGAAGGGGAGTCGAAAATGGTTGCATAATATTAAATAGATAAAACCAGAACTGAATAAGAACGGGTATAGGAAGGTAGCAGAATAAAAAGTCGGTCAAGTAAGTGGGTCAAAAGAGTTACGTAATACGGAAATACGAAGGATGAAATGTCAACGATGAGGTAGGGAAACGGCTGAAAAGAGCGAAAAGGAAAGGGAGAGATTGAACCATCGGTTAGTTAGTAGTAACTGTGTCCTAAAGGTCTTTTACTCGCATACATCACGCTTGAAACGGCTAATGATAACCAGTTCGATAAACCTAAGCTGATTAAGTGCACGCGAAATCGATGGCTAATATCCATTGTGCGCATATCGTCCTAACTGGTTAGTTCAGAATCCGATGGGATTTTGAACGCCGTGAGCTAAAAAATGCGAACATGTGTCCACGTAAAAGTTTATCCGAATGTTAACAGAGTATACACCATCAATCAACAGGCAGACTTAACATAAAGTAGTCGTGCTGACCTCTGGACAGGGAGACTAGGGTTTATATGGCAAGCGGTCGAGTATAATCGACACTGTCTACAAGCTATCTAATCCGAAGTACATTGCACGTTATTCTCCTACCACACAATTTCCATCACTTTTCTTCTACTAATAAACCACTGATTTAAGAGCATGACAGTGGCTTGAACAGCAGTGCCAGAAGACCATGAATAGTGGAGATTTCCCGTTAATTCATTGAGAAAACATTTAGCTTCCACGGGATTCCAGGTGTCTGAAGTATGCCACCAGGCTGGAAAAAGCAAGCGTTACAAATGATATCTATCAAGATTCACAGGTATTGAAACCATCTTGATCTGGGCATGAATTCATCGTATAATTTTATACCTTGTTTTCCTATGTGTGAGTGGATGATCTGAATGTGAGCATTCGACAGGGAATACCCTCCTCTCTGAATCCGTTAGAAGATATTACAGTCGATTCGACAATGACACAAACCACTGAATACATTGTTATTATTATTGTATAATTTGAATTCTACAGAAGACCGAACGCATGACAAAAATTTACGACAAGCAGAAAAATTCATACGAGCCGGGATCTGAACTCAGGGAGAAAATTCGTGCCAGCTAGCTCTATAGCGTTCATAACGAAAATCCAAATCACTTATAAAGCTCCAAACAAAACGCAAACTGTAAATTCGAATAGCTGTTGTCTTTTTTTGAGAAAAAACGGGTAAGTTATGGATGAAAATAGAGCTACATTTTCACAATATAAGCTTGAATTCATTCGGTGATTGAAACATCCTATATGCATTCATTCCTGATAGGGCCGTAATATACAAAATGTTGATTAGACTATCGACTTTGGATTTGAGATAAACTGACTAATGATGTGCCTCAGGTTCGATAGCCAATGCGCATTAGGGACTTTCACGCTATTGCTCTAGAATTTCAGTTTCTATCCTCCTATACAACGATCATTTACGTGATCGGATTGGTAGCTCTGCGAACGGAAAGGATGATTATTACTTAAACTTCCTTTTATTGTTTACACAATAATACAATTTTCAGGAAGGGGGAAGCAAAAGGGCTGCCATTTAAAACAAAAGGAGAAAGTCAGGTGGTGGTGGTGGGATTCGAACACATCCCCGGGTCACCACCGCTCGAAAGTAAGCCTAGGTTCACCAAGTAAAAGCGGTCTCATACAATCCGGAACAGTGCTTTTTCGCCTGGATAGCTCAGGCCACTGTGAAATAGCACCCATGTCTGCAAACAACACCGCGCAAATGGCGATCAGAACCTAATATTCAATACGATCACTTCCCTCATGGTGTTCTGTTTGCCTGACAGGTGAGTAAACTGTGGACAGCAGGACACCGACTGGTCTGGAGAAACCCAGCTGCCTCAGAAATTGCGCATGGTTGCAAAAAACTAGGGTTGAAACCTTGACCGAAATGCTCATTGACCTATTTCCTATTGCTAACTGAGCAACCGAGCAGCAAAACAGACCCGAAGCGTGCTGGAAACACTGCTCCAAAACGTATTTTCCTGCTATTCTCTATCGATATAATTCACGATGATGAGATACGTTGACTTTGACGCGAGGACATAAGTAAATCTGATGAAATACCTTTCCTCATAGGAGAATGCAAATACCAGTTACCATGCGTATTTGGTTGTGTGTATTTTTGGTTCAGTCCGTTCGACTCTTGACAGTCGTTCGACCCTGTTAATGGTTTTCGGTGTGGGTTTCATTTCTCCGCAGTTCGTGAATTCTCCACTGCATTGATTCGTGACAAAAATTTGTGATGACCGACCATAAAAAAATATCGCGATCTCCTTCCTAAGAATTATTCTGAATATCTGTACTCAGACTCGTTTGTGTATTGAGTTCGTATTGGAAAGCTGATTCAATCCTGGTCAGATGTCAGTGGTGACATTTAATCCAGTTATTTCCAAAGATCGATTGTAGACTATTTTGTTAACCTTGGGGTAGTCATTAATGCATGATTAACTATTTCGGAACAGCGGTCGTTCATCCACTGAAATTGGGGTCAAGCAAATAAGAGTGTTCTTGCTCAAAACGTGTCTTTTTAAATGGCGTAGAACTGAGCAATCTAATTTTAGCATGATATAATTCGGTGAACATGATGCGAGATAATTGCCTCGATTTAAAAATTTGAATTTTACAGTATATTCTTAATCTCTCTCTCGCGCGCGCGTTCACGCTCGGGATTGATTGATGGAGTTCTTTTGATGAGCATGTAGGTCACACTACTAACCAAAGTCCGATGTTTTATTGTGGGTGATTTAACAAAACTAACGCTTATCATATCCCTCAAGATTTGTAAAGAACGTTTCGGAGAACTTTAAGAATTGAAAATAATAATAATAATATGCCTGAGCACTCACAAATTTTGAACTGTTCAGGGCTCCAATGTTTTATAAAGCTGCGATTTAACACAGTTCAACACACACACATGGGTTAGGAAGGGAGTTTTATACACCACACACTCAGACTGCCGACGAATGATGCCGTTAATCTAGGTGGCTGTTCTAGGTCTTCAACTTCAATAAATGTCCCCTGAGATGATTGTTGCAAGTTAAAGTTGGCAAAGAACGGCAAGGGTGGTTGGGTATGACAAGATTAGGTCCCGCCGAAGTCGACGGTACTGAGACAAGTTAAGCTCCAATATTCTCAGTCTTTGGAAGTATATCATATCATACAGACCTTACACCCTTAGTGTTATCGACCTTTGCGAACATTCTAGAGCATCCTTGTCGCAGTCCAACGATGGATTCCATATTGGAAAAAGGTGTTCTCTGTTTGGCCGAATGAATGCCGATGGCAAGCATGGAACCAGTGCTATTTTGAACAGCTTGAAAACACGTTTAACTAATCCAACTTACTTTAGCTGATACTTTGGCACAGTGTGTGCAACAGCCTGCATCCTGTTGTACCATAACTCCCAAATCCCTTTCATCAGTGGTAATTGGTTGTGTTTGATTCCTCAGTATATCGGGGAAACGAAGTTTTTCTATAAAGCTTTTCAGAAGTTACGATAAATCTAAGATGAAATCGAGTGAGGCATATTGATTGATTTCCAATGTGTGTAATGTGAACTCTCGCAGTCACAAACGTTCTCCATGACGGTGTGCAGCGCAGTGTCACGAACGGTCACCGAAGACCACTTGGCGTTTCACCCAAGCCAGTAATTACTAGGAAGAAATTCCATTGTTTGCGAACAACACAAATATAAATGTAGGTGAATGGGTATAAAATTCAGTATGACGCTACGTTTATTTATTTGTGTTACGCGGAGTCAACATTTTCACCCGTAGTGAAAAGTGCACATCTAGTTCACCCTTGATAAGAATCACCGACAAAGGATTTTTCTCCAACCCACTGGGATTCGAACTCGTGCACGCGAGGTCGGTCATTCCATACGGGAACCACTGGGTGCACCGGGTTGGCGTTTCCCTGACTGTGACACATCAAATATACACTGTATATTGTTTTATTGTTCTGCGACATAGTTTTCATGCGGATCGGAGAGACACAAGTGAGGTAAAATCAACGATGTAGACATGTTGCACTTTTTTAAATTTTCGTGAAAGATCAGTGACAGCGCAGTGCAGCGCGCCCGCACACACACACAAACTTTGACAGGGATTAACGTTCAAGAGTAATAGTGCTCAACGGAATGTTTTTGAAACAGAGTGATTTGCAAACGTGTGGAGAAACTAAACATTCAGTTTCACGATTTTGACCGTACACGATAAGTGAAAAATTGGCATATAAAAGCAATATTTGTGTAGGTCAGGTACACACTCATCATAGCCTATCAGCTAAAACGAGTGTGGTAAATCCATTGTGAATCAATTGGGAACGTTTCCGATGGAAATGGTTGTACGAATCGTAAAACCACTTGCCGTTTGTGTTACAACCGATGGCACAGTTGTGACTCAGCGAAAATGTGACCAAGGAAAGTAGAGATTATTCGATATTTGGAAAGTGTGCTGTATCAATCAGTTTGCACCACTCTATTTCCCCAATATAACAACTGTAAGTGGCATTGATCAAGCATTTTGTGAGCATGTAACCACTGGTTCAAATCTCCGCTGATCCAATACTGAAAATGTTCACCATGATTTAGTGGGATAACAATACGCGTCTTCGTGTACACGCTCCTCTTCTGCTGAACTCTCCCACTCGAATACCTGTCAATTTAGAAAGAAATCAACTTCACAATTGAAATGGTGTGGAATGATTGCAGCTTGGGATGCAGATGTTAGTGTTGGTGAGTTATCTGAGTTGTTGTTGTTGTTTGCAGACGTTTCTTAGTCAAACTAGGTAAGTCGCACTGACCATGTTGCCTAGTTTGGCTAAGAAATGTCTGAGAACAACATTTCCAACTCGGAGAACACAAAAACGTCAACAAGTTTACTCATACTATGTTGGCATTTTTCTTGTTGGATGACATTTCGTAAAATATTACCCTCAATTTCCCTATATCAGCGCATGTACGCCAGTTCCCACAAAAAAATTTGGTATCTAACGCTCAATTGGAGTGAGCCACTTGTGATTAAAACATGAATTGCACATTTGATGTACGTGCAACTCACAGAGTCAGAAGCGTGGACGTAGATCTGGCGTTTGAACCAGTTTCCGTCGTCTGGCAGTAATGCAAACCCGATGGTGAGGCCCTAAAGGAATTGTACAGACGCACTTCAATTCACACCTAACAAGAGTTCCATAGCTGAAAATTGCGTTAAAGAACTTTCTCGTTGTAAGCAGGCTACATTGACAATGCACAATAAGCCATTTTGTGAACCATTTAACACCATGTAGCTGAAATGAAAATCATGACATTTTGTTTACTTATGCCACGTTTTTGTCAGTATCAAAATCCCAGGTGCACGAAATGTTGTTGCTCTTCGTTGGACATATTCGGAATACCAGAGGTTTGGTTTTCGCTTGTGTTCAATGCATGCTCTGGGTGGTTTAATTTTTGGAAGCATATATTTCGCGTAGCGAATTTGAATGAAGAAGCCAAAAAGACAGGTTTGCACAATATATTCCGGTATCACCTGGTCGGAATGAAACACTGTAGCATGCTGCGCGACGCGTTCAGAATCCTCTACAACAGAAACAACATCAAGGTTCTAAAATATGCCGAGGCACTAACCAATCAAAATTACCATCCCAAAATTACTCACCAAATACATTTATTGCTAAGGTAGCACCAGAGTGATAAGCAATTCACGCTGTTAACACAGTTTGGGATGGTAATTTGGAATGAATAGTGCTTCGGTGTGTTTCAGAAACCTGGTGTTGTTTGTGTTTTAGAGGATTCTGAACGCAGCATGACACAGTGTTTCATTTCGACCAGGTGTTGTGTGATCGACAAACTGAGTTTCCTACGGGTCATTGGTCATCTCATACTTCAGAAGTTCCCACTCATTGTTTTCTGAAGCCGTTCAAAATTATCATTCCAAACTGTGTAAACAGCGTGAATGGCTTGTCACTCTGGCACATACTTGGTAACGAAGGTGTTTGGTGAGTAATTTTGATCGCAATCTTTCTCCGCCTACGATTCTATTATTTA
>UZAN01041160.1:0-25064 GCA_900618425.1 Echinostoma caproni
TGTGTGTGTGTGTGTGTGTGTGTGTACAGTTCAATGCTGGTAGACCCGTTTGGCAACAGCAAGACGTAAAGATATCCATATCCCTCCCCCATGTTGGTGGATAGAACTGCATCTGCTATTTTTCGCCGATTGTGATCAATCTGTGCTATGTATTCTGAATTAGTGAATGAATGTTCGTAACTGTTCATCGTTGATCACAAGTGTTCTGTTTTTACCAATCCATCGGATTTCCTTCAAACCCCTCCCCTCTCCTGCGCGTGTCGGTTGGGTAAGGTGGCACGATCGTACTCTTGCGCAGCACTGCATTGCAGATCGTAATTGTGGATCATACGCACCTGTTTAAAAACTGAGTGTACATTCAGTGAGGAAAGCAGTCCATGGATGGTTTCATTTAACTGCGAAACCAAATTCCCCATTTATCTTGACGAATTTCGCGGATTCCAAACACCTTTCGTAGACCGAGTGTCGTGTTTCACAATTTGGTGTTCAGTCGTCATTGCACTTTTTATGCATGTGTGGCAAATTGCGCCCGCGCAAAACCATGAACGTGATTCGGTAAACAGGTGTGTGTGTATATATCTGGGTTTCGTGCTACTGACGATCGCCTGGCATTATTTACCATGGCGCACCGAATTCTAGGAGTTTGATGTATTGCCAATCCGGAGTGCGAAAATGTTTCTTCCCCATAGTTTGATGTTTCACTCCCTACTGTTGAAATCTCGTGTATATGTTCTGGTGACTTCCCGGTTTAGTTGTAGCGTCCATGCTTAAACCAGGCAGCATGTGTGCGTGTGGATTCACAACTTCGCGTTATGTAATGATTGAGAAAGATCACTCATGGTACAGCTATTCCATCCTTTGCAGTCCGAACGAGGTTTTTGTCCCGACCGGGATCAAGTCGATGACCAAAACCCTCGACTATATACAGTGAGGATTAGATAGCGCGCGATGTGTACCGAGGCAGGTAGTGGTTGGAAAAAGGTAAAGGGGCGGTCAAACTAAGACCTGGCATAAGGGCAGGAAAAACAACCAAGAGACTGGATCACATATGTCCCGTTAGGTTCGCTGGCTGGGGACCCCGAGATTATGGTACCCGGTGGTAGGAGACACTGAGTGATATGGCTGGGTGTGGCAAACAGTGGCGCTCATGCGTCTACTCATTATTCTTGTAACATCAGTCTATATAAATTCGCTATCTTCGACTCGAATCTGCTCTCAACATTACAATCATCATTCTGCTGTTTTATCCAAATGGGCAACCAAAACTAGCACATGAATATGCATGGCTAGTGGTTGAAGGAACTGAACTGAACTGATCATGCAGACAAAAGCTAAGCGATGTTTACGCCAATGCGACTGAATGATACTTTAACTTAATCCATCAGCTTATTTTATGTACTTTTTGCGTCGTTTCCGCAAAGATGGAAAAGAATGGACTCGATACTGTAGCGGCATTGTTAGACTGTGATGATGTATGAGGTACAGCAAATTCAAGATAAACTTGTGAGTCTTCGCTTGAAAAAAAAAAAACAGTGCTGCTCATAAACCGTAGATCAGACAGATTACCTAGAACTTGTAATTTGCAATCTACGCAAGTGGACATACGAGGCACGGCGGGGACTCTTTATTGAGTCCCAATGAAAAGCGTTTCGGTACGATTATTTCCCTCCACTGAACAGAAAGTGTGAATGAATTTGTCCAGTACTTTTTCAAGGAAAGCATAAGGGAACAACGAAAAAAAAACGGATGGGTTCACAGCCACTTCTAGACCGAATAACACGGATATGGTGGGTTGGAGTGAGGAAAACTGTGCTGAATAAACCTACTACCTATATGCCGTCAGATAGGACAAAATCTAGCAGGAGTCTCAAATGTACACTGTATTCTTGCGATTATGTTTGGTGCTTGTTTAGGATAGTTTAGTTCACCCTTCTGACTGACCACAATTAGGAACAAAAAAAATGAATATCCTGATAGGACCGCGTGATTGAACTACCGTCCTGTTTCCCCCTCGGTTAAGATTGAACACTTTTCGAACGATGCACGATATTTGGTAGTCATGCTTAGGAACGATAAACATACTAGGTTTGAGCAGTTTCATCTGGGCTGGTGTCCAGTTTCACGCACTGTCAGAAGACAAGTCCGATAACTCTCGAGATAAATGCAAGTTCAAGGGGATATGCTTAGATAAGCGAAATAAATGATACCAACTGTGGACCGCGCATGCAAGTCGGGATAACGCACAATTCCAAGAGGCAAACAGTGAAGTAGCGATGGAGAGCATTTATTCAAGAGGCACATTGTAGCCCTCGAGAGAACTGGATAATTCAATTGAATAATAAAAAGCAAACTAGTATGCAAATGCAACAACTAACATGATATGGAAATGCTCGCCAAAATCACGCACCAGGGAGACACATGAACCAAAAGACTACCGGGGTCAACGGTGCGTGGCGTGTGAGTGAATAATACGAGACAAATTCCGACGGTGACAAGTAAGATGTGGGCAGGTGTATGTGGTTATGAGTAGAAGGGTAACAACACAGAACCGAGTAGTTTGGCAATTTGGATGGTCCGCTTGAATGAAGTAGGCAGTTGAACCGACACACAGGGGTCTGATTTGCCACACACGATGCGCATTCAAAGTGGAAGTCAACACCGTTAGGAGAGTGATGTCGATTATCAATGTCGTGTTCAGAGCCACTTTAACGTTGTGATAAATGGCAAAAGCACAGTGAAAGGAATGACACGGTCTAAACCAATATTTCCTAGACCAAAAAAATCGATGAGATTAACATGACATTTCACTGAAACTAAATTTTTTGCATATATTGTGCAATTTCGCGGTTGGCAGCGATACAGCGCGCAGCGGAAAACGAAAAATTCCCATTGATCAAAGAAACCAAGCCGTCGACGCTTGCAGAGTGAAGTGAACAAATTATAGGCAAACAGGAGTTCCGGTCTGTTACAGATACTGAAGAATGATTCGGTCGGAGAGAAATTCATTGATCGATGTGACATTGTCATCCAGTGTGGAACACTCTTCAGACTAATAGTTCCACGTTGTCTAGCACAAAGTCATCAAGCAACCAGAAAGAGTTGGATAGAATCTGATAAACAGATCAGGGGATAGACGAAACTGTAATTTCACCATAATTCAACAGCGACCTGTGCGAAATAGCCATATTAACTTCGTTGTTCTTCCGATTTGATCCAACTATGACAAATATGTCCAAATAAACCAACTAATGAGGTTTGTATCGGAACACAAGCCGAAACGAGCACGTTGAGGATAATCAGTCAGAGCGATGAAATTGGTCACCGATGAAAGTGGCAGGTCCAAATTCGCAACCACCATTTGTAGTACTTCTCGGGACAGATAGCAAAAGACAAAACTTTAGTTCTTCAGATTGATCTAAACAGCGAAGGGGTGATTATCGTTATTGTCCATACTACTGTCCAGATTATCAGGTAGGTGTTGCGAACTTCCTGGTCCGCGCATCTACTCATCTATGTCCCTTTTGTTCAGATGTACAGCTCGTGTATTTTATCACAGGATAGATGCTCAAGGAGAAGAACCGACGCGGCAAAATCGACGTGCTAGATTGGCTCTTGTGAATCATTAAACTGCAAGCCTCGTAACGAGAAGTGAACAAATCAACCACACACATACACACACACGGAAGTGGGATTGAATGCGTGCTGTTCTTGTTTTCGCAATCCGGATAGACTTCCCTAAGATTGACGCTAAATATGTACGCTCTGTGCTATAGAGACATGCCATTGATTGTACACGATATGCACGTTGCTCTGCCGGGCTATCCTATTATTTCGCTGCACTGCTAAAAGTGAGAAATTATAAGCTTTGTGATACCGATAGTCATATATTCCAGACAACCAGAATTGACGGGAGAATGCTTTATACGCGGAACATAGTGACGATCTTCATTATATTCAGATAAGAAAAGAGAAGTAAACCATCATAATTCATTTGCAACCAATTTAATTCATTCTGAAGTGAAGGGTAAAAACAAGAATCAAATACGCCTCAAAACCGGGTTAACCGATAACTTTCACGCCCAGAGAAGCAAATTGATGTAAAAGTTGCGCCGGTGCGGATGGCATCTAACAAGATAGTGAAAAGCTATTTCAGAAGTACCGAAAATGGATTACAAACCACAGGAAACCGGTTGCAAAGACCCAGTTATCATTATCTGATTGTTTCCAGACTATTTAAACTAGGCGTTTTTGGTCAAATACAATAGATGGAGAGACTCAAAAAAATAGCTTACTCCCAAGAAAATGCACTAAGGAACAAAGTTCGCGCAAAGTATAGTACAGAGTCTGATAAATCGTTTCCTCTCGATCCGGAGTAAATTACGCAAAACCGTTCCTACGCTTTCTCCCCCCCCCCACACACAACTACAAGTGATCGATCAGTCAGAGTTGGAATCTCGGTCAACAGCAATTGTAAAAGATAGTCGTCTATTGATGCATTCTCGTGCAACCTTACAAGTCAGATTTCGACCAGGCGAAAGCTACGGTTGCAATCTCTAAAAAGTTGACCTGACGTGGCTTAGTAAACCTGGTCAAATGGGGCCTAGAAACAAATCATAGCCTGGTATTTTATACTAAAGCTATTTGTATCACGAACCGAAACGTCTGAAAACCTGTTCTTCCATTGGCTACTCGTTTTGCTTCCATCTTTCTATCTGCTTCAGGAAAGGAACAGTCCACGCGAATTTGGATCCACGAGAAAAAGCGGGTATGCAGCCAGAACCATTATGTGTGATAGTTAACCGTTTCAAGCAACTCAACAAGTCCGCACACCTCTGAATGGATTGAGACCACGGCCTAGATTTCTACAAAGCACTCAATTGGGAAGACATGGACTGTCAGAAACATGAGAGGAATGTAGTCAGTGCAGGGCAAATATGCGTCTACTCACGGTCGCAATATATTTTGGAAGTATAGGATGAATGGTGCAGAGCCCTAATCGATTAGCATGCCAATTATGAATAGACAGAAAGATGACCACATATAGATTCCGTAGCTGGAATCGTATTGAACCAGTAATGAGACGTACGTATGCGTTCACTGGTGGAATCAACACTGAAAGGAAGTTGTTTGAATGCCCCCATACCTCGTGAAAAAGCGCGGTGGACAAATTTAGTCAAGCACTGTGGTCGAATGACGAGTCAGAATTATCTTCGGCGCAAAATTACCTCCATGGGCTCCAGTGAAATCTTGCATCTCTTGGTTACCGTTTGAGTGACATCTATAAACTCGCAACAGTGAAGCACCCAAGAGCTAGCCCATGAAACAGATCTCCCACACAAATAGGAGCCATGATACCGAACGGTTGACTTTACTCACGCCCTCGGTTCCTCTAAAGTGATTTCACTGCAAATGGGCGACATACTCGTGCAACCAGATACAAATGACAGTCTGAGTTGCTAACTTTGCTTCTGAGCTTCTCGTGGGCCTCTTCTTGTGAGTACGAGGACCGAAAATTGTGACCGGGTTTAGAAAGTAAGCAATCAAATAACGTTTAACATGAACTTGAATGTCCGCATTCAACTAAACATTATTTGTGAGTTATGTGTGATAAGTCATATTGGTGTAGACTGGCCATCCCCCAGACTTCGTCTTCACGCACAATTATCGGTTCACCCAGCCAACCATAGACTCGTTGTACAGCAGACCGGAGTTTCGCTCTTCTTAGAGTTCATGAGTAATGTATAAACACCGTTTCGTCCGGACTTTGAAGTCCATACCTATCGAAGGGAGGTTGTGGTACACCTGTGACAAACAGCTAACATCGGGAGTGACCAGAATTGGCAATTCATATTTGTTCAGATGTCATCCCCAGTGAGCTGCAACAGATGCGGAACTTGAGCGTAGTGCTTCCCGAGTGTCGACTGGACGAACTGAGGACGAATGGTTAATCCCCAATCATATCTGAATGTATTTTAGATTATCTATGGTCTGGACTGATCAAACGCTAATAACAGCTGGCCATTGGAAATTTCGAAAACATCGGAACATTCTTCATCGATTAGCTTGAATCACTTACCTGTCCCAAGGGGCACCTCGAGCTCGGAAACACTAACCCTCCCACCGAGGATATTTAGCAACGTATCCATCTCGATAGAGGTGTGTTTTTGAGGCTATATATTTTTCAAAAGCTCCTCGACTCTAAGCAAATCACGAATTCTAGATATTGAAGGTTTTAGTGAAAACGAAGGAACAATATACTGGGGAACTCACGAAAACATGAACCTGTGAGATCATCTTTCTGTGGTATGCATGCCAATGGATTGCGTTTGTAAACCGACACAAATTAGATCATTTGAGCATTATTTACTGATCGACAGCAGACGAATGCGGCTGGCGTTGCACAACAGAACGAACGAACCGTGAATGAGACAGGACCGACAGCAAAAAATTGTCCACAACTCGTGAGGCGAACGCTTCTCAGTACTCAAGTGAACATGATGCTGATGTGCGATACAGAAACAGCGACTGAGGTCAGTCCAGCTCCTCAAATATGCGCTGTTGAGCATACCATATTGTTCAGCTGTAACAGGTTGTGATCGAATTGTAAAACATCGATCCCATTTTCGGGTATCATTACCGATAACCAGATTTTGACGTGAATTGCAGTAGTCTGCAACTAATAACTGGTGCCTTCGGTTATCCACTCACCAAAGTGTGACAATGGAATCCCATTTGTACTCTCCAGGATCATAGTACCGTAGAAGAACGGGCCAATGGGACCATATGACGAATTGGTCGGTTGAATCCATCCATTTGTTCGTTTATACATTCATGATGAACATTTTATAGGGTTATGAACGCGACTGTCCGTCCGGTTAGCAGTGGCCGTACGGTCATACAAAACACGATTGTCCTGGGCATTCAGAAATTCCCGAATGAACTTATCTCAGCATGATGCGCCTGCTCTTGCATTGAATTGGTCAAATCGATGGAACCAATTGAACAGATGAAGTATCCGTTGGTTTGAGATAGTGTCTGAGACACGGACTCGAACAACAACAACAACGCGGTCGTGTTCCGACAGAGTTTGGTGAAATCACGTCCGTGTTTTCGAATCGTACTCAACATTACTGCTAGTTCGGTTACATTAGGACAGATAGAACAAGCAAAACCGGCGGATTAAAGAATACCTTGGTTCCGTTTCGGCATGCTGGACAACTACATATGAGTGAACAGATCCCATGAGACAATCATTCCAACGGGTGGCAAGCTCGTAGAGCAAGGGACATGATCGTTTTCGTTGTGCTAGAAAGGAGACCAGTCGGAACTGAGTGTGGGGACAGCGCATTTAATTCGCACCGCCAGAGAGATCCAGAAATTCCGAATTGGATATGCGAGTTTTCCGAGTGGCTCCGACTTCATCTGGCTGATTCCGCATTGAAAATCATAATTTTTCGAAGCAAGAATGTTTACTAGACCGAGCTTTCCTAGAACACACGGCAGGACATAGTTGTTCCATCCGCTAGTATATAAGCCACGGGTTGGTTGTGGTTGTGCACGTGTGTAAGATAGTAGTCTTACGGAAGAGTTCTCATCCAATTACTTGCATATCTACAAGCACGAGTCAATCCACATTGGGTGCATTGCATTCCCGATCAGATCGAACCCCGGATGTTGCCACACACAGAGAGAAGGGGTAGGTGGGATTGAAAGACGAGAGAGGAGAACTGCTCACCTTAGCCGCAGCTGCATTACCCGACGGTGCTGAAGTTGTGGTAGTGCTGGCTGCGGTACTCGGATCCATACGTCTCCGTTTGGATACCATACCTGGTTGGATAAGGAAGTAAGGTTTGAGGGAGAGAGAAAAGATAATTGGAAATTGTAAAAAAGAACAGGGCGACCGAAAACAGGAATAGCATAAAAATACAGTAATAAATTAGGAGAAAACGGCTGAAATCCACGACTACGGCATAATATGTCCTAATACAACCAGTAGCACTTACTACCCTCAAAGTTGTCCCTGACATCCCATACTCGTTCCCGATCGGAATCTTTTCCCAACCGCAAATTCACTGAGAGTAACATCACTCTTCCCCATTTAGTGTGCAGCTTAGCTTACCGCAAACCCAATAATGTTGACCCTTCATAGCCATGCCGTTTACATTAGCTCTACATTTTGTTTCTCGACATTTTAAACATGTTGTCTTCTCGACCCAATATTATTTGTGAATAAGGATAAAAATCGGCCAAACAGCATGAATAAAGCTTTCATTAACTTGACTTCTCCCGACATGGACCTTGGCAAGACCACTGGACATGCAGCATCGAACACTAGCAACAGATGAGTTGAGACCATCACTCCGGATGTGAACCAAATTTACACAAACCCGTTTGGATTATTTTCCTCGCATCGTGTTGAATCGTGGGTAAGTTTTAAAACATCTAGCATAACACTAAGGAGAGAGTTTTAGAGTAGTCAGTTATTCTCTGAGCTATCAAGTCCAACAGCACTGAGAATAATCATAGACCTAATCACTGAAGGAACACGCTCCCTAACCCTGTCCCCATTCTTCATAGAGTAACTTTTTTTGTTCAGATGAGCGCATACGTGGACACGCTCGCTTTAAAGGCCAATTTTGATCGATAAACGATTCAACCAAACGTATCATCCATGGGAACTGTTTAACCAAGAGAATAAAACCGATGCCGTGAATCAACTGGGGCTTAATCACAATTAATCCCATCCAACGTGTTAGAACGACTGGACTCTGCAAGCACGCCCGCACACATTCTGATCCATCTTGTAACCAAGCTCAATAGTCTCTCTCGGGATATGAGATAGTGATGACGATGATGATGATTTCGATCCGGTGAACATTCTCAATGATAAGAGACGGATGCCCCCGTCACATCTAAGACTGCAACATAATGAGGCTGGAGACGAGCATATAAATCGACTGTATCATCGTGGGAAAAAGAAATTCGATATTTGGTAATCGGGTTGATTAGTGAACTTCATCTAATTATACAAATAGACGAACGGGCAAACATCAGTGGCACAGACTCGCGTAGATCACCATGTAACTTAGATAGATGCAAATCACCATCCATTGACTTAGGTTACATGAGTGAGAGCATGAACCACCAAAGTCAACAAAAAGTCCAAAGTGAGTTGCTCGACTTGTCGCAACAGACAGGCTAAATTGCTTTTAATAAATCCGGTCACTGGATGCGACATGAAAAACGAAAAGAATAGGTTAATTATGTTTAGTTGCCGAGTGCAGTCGATCAAAATCAATTCGTGCCGAAGGCAATTTTCAAACTAGATAGATTTCGAAATTATGGTCCGGGATTCAATTTCACGTGACATCACAAAAACCAGGATCTGTGTTGCCGTTGTTGTTGTGGGTCTCTCTGGTTGGGGAGTTATTTTATTCTTCATTGGTATTCTCCCGTTTCTCACGGTTCCAGTCCCAGCGGGGGTAAAACGTACATACTACTGATGAGTCATAGGGGAGTGGCGCAAGTTATCTAGTGCTACATCAATGAAAACCAAAACTATAAATTTTGAAAGATCAACGGGAAACAACAATAGGCATCATAAAAAGAATGCGAACTAACTTTGCTGATCCTCAGGCGACGTTACTGCAGTTGTCGCGATCACCTCGTTCGATTGACTCTGATTGGTTGTTTCTGCGCGGCTGTCGGAGGGCGGATGGGGAAGTAACGGAGGAAAATGATCATGAGTGAGGGATTTCAAACAATGATACGAATAGATAATATCCCCTTGACCCTAATTCATGTCTCACGCAGCTGATAATTGCAAGCCTAGCCGAATGGGGCTTTATGCGGTTCGCCACCGGGACTTATGTTACCGGTTTCCATCACTGCACAGCAGGTCTTCGTGACCAAGGGATTCACGCCGTCTGCTGTTCATCACACACCGGTGTGTGCATTAAAAAGATGGGCACAGCATGAGAGCGACTGATGCTGATCAAGGAAATTAAAGAGAATTTCAGCGACGACACACCACCGAAGAAGCACATCGAGTATTTCTATTAGCTTCAAGAGTTTCACTCCTAAGATATGTCGATACCCAAAGTTAAAACACGGTTATCAAAAATACATTAACAATAAGGGGATTTGCTGGGAATGTGAGAGTCACATGATCTGGTATCTCCAAATTCAATTTGAGCTCTACTGACAGTCAATAAAAAAGTTCGGAGAAGAACACGGAACTCTCTCTCTCTACTGTATGAGCTAGGGTCCGCATACCCTGTTGCCAGGTTTGAAACCGGTTGTTCCTATTGTTTATCAAGGTTTTGAAAGCTTGGATTTGGTTTTCCTGGTCAACTCTCGTTATGCAAATATGATGATACATGCATAAAACAGGCCGATATAGCACGGATGTGAAAAATGTAAGCGCCAGAAGGCATGAATACATGATCTATGACATTTGATCTAGGTGGAAAAGAACGGTTGGAGCAACAGGTGTGTTTCCTTCGGATTGACTGATTACAGCTTTGGAATTGTTCAATCCATTTTAGCCGAGAGTATTTGTACTGAAGAACAAATGTGATTTAGTGATCGTTTTAGTCGTCCGCAAAACCATGCCCCATACGGTGTTCGTTAAATAACACCTGTTTTGGATATTACACTCGATAGCCACCGAATTGTAATATCACTCTGGCAGCAATATAAGAACATTCTTGGTATTAAAATCTACACAAATCTAAGGAAGCAGATATAGAATACTACCGAAGAAATTTTACTGATCCCCGCAAACTCCACTGGTCAGCCTATCTGGACAAGAGTGAATGGTACAATCCACTCATTTTCTATCGTTTCATAATCAATAAACCTAATCCCGGTTGCAACAGTCCCCCACACGGAAAACGATAAAATTTTCGCAAAACTGAGACATTCGCTATAAGGACACAAAAAAGCGTGGAAAATAAAACTCACTAAACAGCTCGTTGTTTGTTTGGCGAGGACTGTACTCGATTGGGCGCGGATGATTGGATTGTGGCCGGTGCCGGTGCAGTTTTGATTGCCGGTTCGGATGGGACAGCAGGAACCCCAGGTTGACTAGGCCGACCACGTGATTCTGTAACGATATGAAAACAAGTAAAAAGAGACAATATGATACAAGAACAGATTGTGGTCACCCATAACATCACCCAAGTAAAACCGTAATCATTATTATGTTTTTCCATTCGTTCCACGATACAAAAGAGACCCTGATAAGGTGCTCAGAATGAGTGCATTCAGCCTTTTTGCGTGCGGTAATCGAGACAATAACAATTGAGTCGAATTCATAAAGTAGCAACGGAAACGCAAATCACAAACAAATAGGGTTGATGTAACAATTTTCTTTCACTGAGTTCCGTCCTTTCTGGGGGAGGGAGGGAAGTAAACTCTGTTGAGATAGCAACAGGAGAAGGCAAAGGATGCTGAGTCCTATTATATCCTGCTCAATGAAAAAGAATGGATTTCTTATAATAGTAATAATTAATAATAATCGACAGGAGCAGCGGCCATTAACGGCCAATGATTGATACGTTACGCAGTTTACTGTCTCACAATATAATATTATTGTGAGATACTACTCACTTGTGATACGATCAGCAGTTTCTTTCAACGACCAAAAATGAACAAGACCTGCTGGAGCAAACTGTTGCTGTTTGGCACGGTGAATACAAGAATGCGCACCTGATAGCGGACAGTTACATCACATATCCTGTGTTTGCGGGAATTCCGCAAACTTATTCCAAAGGAGATATTTGGTTATACGAATGACGATTTTACCATATTCTGACAGTTATTAGCAATAAACGACTATCCTCGACTGAGCACCGCCTGGTGAAATTATAACAATACTACACCGATGGAAATGAAGACAGTAAACCGGGCTGTAGTGATGGTACCCTGATATACGACATGCTCTCGATGAAATTAGTGAATTCAACCGCTGCCCAACATCAAAAAAGGAAGGCGTCAATCAAAAAGGAACTACGAACTTACCGTTCGAGATAGGAACAGTTCTTTGTGCGGTGGGATGACCGACCGACCGCTTCGATACTACAGGGCCATGTGATGATTCAGGACCGCCACTACCACTGCTGTTGCTAGTAGTCGTGGTGGTCACGTGAGTACCATTTGACATTGCAGTCCCGTGCCCGCCCGTCGCACTGGGGCGAGTGGAGGATTGCGGCCCATCTGCGTTACTAGCAGACATAATTGGCCGACTCGGGTGCGAGGAAACCGCTGGGTGTGCGTTCGGATTGGACGAAACGTTGCTGTTGTGGCTGCTGCTTGCAGCGCTATTTCGGACACTGGAGATCGGTTCAGATCGCAACGGTTTATTCTCTTTCACATGGAAATCCTCCTCATTGATCCATTTGTCCTTGCGAAACCGAATCAACCCGGAGTAGCTAAGCGCGAGAGCCTACAGAGGGAGAGAGAGGGGGGGGATGAAACAAATTAAGAACGTCGGTGTTATCACCTTGTAAAAAATACTCTGTTAGGAAAAGTGGGAAACCTATGGGATGACAAAGATGATAAAAGAGTATCGGTAAGCTTTTCGGGGCAAACACTTCCCCTGGAACTGGCAACATGGTTTGTGTTCGGCCGCTGACGTCAATCACACGAAAAATATGCAAGGGAAAAGAGACCCAAGTCAGAACTCGTTCAACAACCGACCAAATGGGGTATCTGTTTTCCGGGATACGTACGAATCAGTGGATTAGGCTATATGAAACAGATGTTGCGCACTATTATCATAAATATGTGGTATTCACAACTGCTTACGACTTACGATGATCCCCAAAAATCGGTTTTACCGGAGGTGAGACCAAAAAAGAGAACTGTAGAGGAGATTTTAATTGGCGAATCCTCTGGAAGAAAACTGAATATTAGAAGGAGAACTAAATGAAGATAAACGCGACCGAAAAATAATCCGAGTTTCTGACAAACACATACGCACGGACTCCACTTCCAACAGTTTCATTGCTCCGGTCAGTATCCAGCATACCTGCACGGGGTCTACTGCAGTTAGTCAAAACGATTCTTGGATTGTCGATTTTTATGACAGATTCGTGCAATACGAGGGAGAAGAACCACTGAGGACAAATTACCTTCAAATCAGGTCTTCGATCTTTCTCCTCGTCTTTCAGCTTGAGCACACGGCGTTCCACAGCACTGCCAAACTGAATAATTCGTGGATATTGCGGAAGCATACGGGTGAGGACGATCAGGGCATTACGGATTTGCACGTAGCTACCCGACTCGAGGCAGGCCACAATAGCTTTTGTAATTCGATAATGCCACTTATGGACCACGTGACGGTAATTTTCGAATTCCAACTGATCCGCTTTGTCGTTCGCGTCTGAACCCTACAACAAAGTGAAGGTTGACAGTATGACTCCTGAATACATACACACTATCTGTGGAGTCAGTCACACGTCATGATCATAGAGTATCAGACAGTCGATTGGGTCTGCTAATCAGATTAACTGAGTAATATACTCCAGGTATAGAGATATGCTAATAGAACCTTGGATGACAACTATGTCAAAAAGATGAGCAAAAAAGGAGCAAACAGATTCACAGATTTTTTTGTGGATGAACCCACTTGTGGGTAAACAATATTCAGATGAGTTATGGAATCCACATTGGAAGCCTTTCAGTATCAACGATGAAACGAAAAACAATCGGGAGCGGGAGCAGCTCCGGAAAGCAAACGGAAATCCTATCTGAATGATGATGATGATGACGACGACGACGAGTAGACTGGAGAAAGTTGTGACTGACCTTACGAAATACGGTAACAAATCCGGGAAATTGGCTACATTCCTGATTGTACACATCCTCGCTTGCATGCCAGCGATTGACCAGTTCCAGTACGGCGCATAAGAACCGACCGTACCGATGCGCCTCATCTTCCGTACACATACTGACTGGTAAAGTAATGTCATTGAAAATCTGTCGAAAAAGAGAAGTGAGAAAGAGAACGGGATATTTATGGTGCATTACCAGTGAAAACCAAGTTCTGTGTAGTCAATCAAAAACAACATTCGTATCGGGTTACGTACTCGATCCAGGCATATCAGCGTGGAGAAACGTGAGGTTTTCAACTGGTGCAATACATGCATGAACTGGGCCGCGTAGATTGCATCCGCAGTTGTGTAGCACACACGTGGATAGATACATAACTGAAGAAATTGTGTAATCGTGTCCGCTTTGTTGACCGAACGTGTCTGGAACCAGGTGTCCCGTTCGGCTAACAGCCAGGCCCGAACCCGTGAGACATGCTCCAATCGTGCGGTCTGCTCCGCACCCAATCGATCGATCAAGCCTTGTAGACGATCAACTTCGCGTTTCTTTCTGGCTGAGGTCTAAGACAAAACAGAAATGAGTGAGGTGGAACAGGTGACGGGCAAAGCGATTATTCGCACTGGAATAATTGGGAATTTGTGAAACAGGTGATGTGAACATTGCAGTTCTCAGCCAATTCTCAACGTCACGTAAAACGGGTGAAAAAATCATGAAAGGTTGGAGGAGAGGTGGTCGGCTATGAAGAGAAGTTGAAAGTGAACACACATTTGAAGTAACTTTTCGTCTGAACGAAGCTATACGCCCAGCCGATATCAATTATTACGGAAGGCATTAAATTCCAATAAATAATTTGAGCATGGGGAAACGTTGTTCCCAAATAAAAACTAGATATCCTTAATTTAGTTTATACAATCATTAACTACGCACCTTCATGCGGTGGTTTTGGCTTTTGTCTTCCGGCTGAAGGGAAGATTGGAATGTTGGACGCAGTATCAGCGAGAAATAGAGGACTGCGGAAGAACAGGGTTGCAAAGAGACGGAGAAGACGAACGAGTGCCAACGATACTAGGTCAGTATCTCCAACTATTGAGTACCGTGATCCCGAGAGTGCCAACCAAGAAGCTTAACGCAATTTACATGTTCAGGTATCTTCATCAGGTTTTCATACCTCCAAGCCAGAGTTTAGTTTTAAAACCCATGACATTTTTCTACTCATTGGTAAGAGAAAAACACTATGCTGCCAGTGGAAACACTAGGGAATCTGTGTGTCTGGTGGTTTTAAAATTTGATTTGTTCTCAAAGCTTGTACTCAGCCATGCGTAATGCTGCTGTTAAGTCATGCAAAACGACAACCTGTGGATTGGAACTTGTTATGGCGACTGGCATAGTGTCTCATCAGGTTAGCCCTGGTATACAGCCGGAAGACAGCGAGGCTGCCTAACACCAACTTTGAGTGGTAGCGACGGGCTTCTAAACTACGACAATAGGGATCAAATCCTATCGCAGACAGCGATTTACACCGATTGACCACCGCATGATCCGAATAAATTATGATAATGGGACAGAAAGCCGACGAGATACAGCATCATTCGGGGGAAGATTCAGTTTCAGCTTTTACAACCATTAGTAATGATTTTCATGCGCCGATTTTGGTTGCTGTCTTTTGGCTGCCCATATGGATAAAAGATCAGAATGAAGACAGGAACGCTGAGAACAAATGCAAGGGGAAGAAAAAGAACTCATTCGGACTGGGTTTACAAGAATATTGAGTTGATGCACGAGTGCCACTGTTCACGACAAACCATATATCCGATCACCGGTTACCATGATCTCGGGTTCCCCAGCCAGCGAACCTAGCAGGTACCTATGTGACCCAGTGTCCTGACTAGGGTTTTCATATCCCCATACCAGGTCTTAGTTTGACCACCATTGACCTGTTCCGACCGATACCTGCTTTGGCACACATCGCGCAACGTGCTGATCTATTTGGTGACATGCGCAAAACATGTCCCAACCAGCGTAGTCTATGCAGATCGACTACTTGATCCAGTGGACGACCGCGATTATCTAAAACTCTAATCCTAACCTCAGTATTGCTTGTCCGGTTTCGTCACCAGATTCGTGGAATGCGACGTAGACAGCAGTGTTCGAACACCGATAGTCTATTTTTATTCTGCTTCCGTAATGGCCAAACCTCTGAATCGTAGAGCACGACTTGCAGAAGTGCTGAAGTGGACAGTCGACCCTTCACAGATGACGCATGTCGCAGCGGAGTCATAGATGTCTCTAATTGGCAAATGCCAACCAACCATTCTGTATACGTGCGAACACTTTATTTGTGACGCGTCCGGCAGGTGCGATAAAGCTGCCCGAATAACAAAATTCGTGTGCTTCCTCTACTACTTAACCCATTTAGAGTGAGTTCGAGGGCCGTTCCAACCGAACATGGATACAGTAGCATTCAATCTATCCAGAACAACTTACAACTTACCCGAAATTTTCGGAGATTCGCCTACTTTGTATACTGAACATGCATTCATGAAGAAAGAAAGAGTAGCAAGTGGCCTACAACTTAACCCTGAAGTGAGTGCAGTATGACGGTCGGCGTGTATGATATTTTCATCTGAAATGTATGGCTTTAATGCTCACAAAAGTCACACAATGCAACCTTGTCTCTGATTCCCCAACAGCTATGAGAGATTCATTTGAAAACCGGATCGAAATCATTCAAGAATCGAAGACGACCAATTTTTATCTGTTTCCTTTTACACGTAAAATGAATCTGGAGTTTGGGCGCAGCACAACCTTCAAAGACCCCTGCTGGTCCGGTGGGTACAAAACTTCCTGAAAAATTATCTGAACAAAAAAGGAAAAGGAATCAAGCGTGTTTCGATTCCCGCGTAAGTCTCAGTCTGCGTTGGGGAGAGGGAGGATTTATTCTGTGGAACTTAGTGTCACCCACGAAGAGATCAATATTAAAACGAATACATGATAGATGGAATCCGTAGACAACTGCAGCACGTGATCGGACAATCCAAGTGGGATCATTACAACAAACAGTGCATTTAAGGTCTAACCAGACTGGGGATTAGTTGGCGTCTCTAGAAATAGATGTGGCGAAACAGATTGAGAAGTATCCCATCGAGAGCACGAACACACAGAAGGGGAGAGAGATCAGACAGAATTTTTCGACAAAGAGTTGGTCGACAACAAACTACTCGTGCGGGGGTTCTCCTGGGCCAAGCGTGCTATCGGTGCATTAAAATCGTGCGACCGGTTTCTGCATTCGATTGCGTCTGGCGCCAATATATTATTCCATTGCAGTTGAAGAAGAGGTATACGCTATCGACAGTATTGGTCGAGTGGATTTCGGGCCTATGAGTTGGAAGTACTGCGGTTGGACCTTACCGTTAAGATAACTACGAGATGTGTATATGACATGTTTCATGCAAAAAACAATAAACCTGTATTTTTTTAAAATGAATTGAGCAGAAAGAAACCGTAACGGTGCACATGACTGCAGCAACTCAGGTATTTCTGCGGTTAAGTCCGTACGATTTTGCCGATTGTATAGGTTTGAGGGAGGCCCACCAAGGAGGGCGAAAATTGATCACAAGTATGATGTGCCTTGAGTTACATAATGATTCGAAATATTCTTTGAAAAACAAGGAATGAGCACTTTAGATTATTATGGACAAGAAGGAATTGAAACTCAATTGCTCATTACCTTTTTTCTAAACAAAAATAAGCCTGCTGAATTCACCGATCTTTTGAAAGTGCGGAAGTTGAACCCGAGTTAGAGAACAGAAAGAAGCGAGCGAAGATTATTCTCGCTGCGACGGAAGATGATGCAGTTTCCCGTACCAGAGCATTTCGCGGTTTCGCACGAGTGGTGTCGTGGAACAAACGAATGTCTGTCAACAAGCGTAGTATCGATCAGACTGGGCTAGTAAAATGATATCCGTTAGAAGACACCATACATCAATTGGAAAAAAGTTTGCGCTGTTTTAACAAAAANAGCAACAAAACCAGTACCATATCGGGACGGTTGAATAGTTATTTATCGAGAGTGAGTGAGAGCAAGCAGTTATTTCAAGACCTCGACCTGTCAGATGGAAAATCAGAGCTAGTTCCGGAGGTGGATGGTGTCAACCACGACGGACTGACTTTCGACGCAGCATCTCCGATGACAAAAGAACGCGGAGTGTGGTATGCCCCGCTCCTTGAAAGTAGACGAATATCGCAAGTAAAACGTTCGAGATGGCGACACCCCGGGGATCCAGAATGGAAATAGAGAAACAATTCAGTGGCGAAAATAAAGCATGGACATGACACTACAACTTGAGATGCACACCGCATAAACCGCTCGTAAATTCGATTTCCTGTGTTACGCAAGCAGTTTTGATGCAATCGCGTGCGTTATTGCGATTGTGCAGGTTACGAGAGACACGTAAGAATAAAGTGAGCAGAGGAGAAAAAACGATCAAGTCAGTCAACACACTTACCCAACCGTTAACGGCCGCGTCAATTTGGCTTATTTGTTCACGCAGTTGTTGCATTTGACGCTGGTAGGCTGCTTCGGGGACAACCAAATCACTGGATTGCAAACTCCAAAATGTCACAAAAAAATTCGTGCCCAAATCGTCCCACACACGATTCGGATAAAGAGGACGGATCGCGCGGGCAATCTCAGAGCAAATTTGCTGTGAGGCAATTGCGAACAAGGACTGTACGAGACAGCCCCAAGAAGGGATGGGACGGACAAACAAACAAATAACAAGGATGATGAGTCGAACAACGGAGTACCGATTGGAAATGAACTATGTGGTTGTCGAATAAAGGGAGTGGCGGACTGGTGTGAGGAATGGATACCTAAATTCAATGCCAATAGAAAACAAAATATCAGGGAGAGCAAAAATGACGATGCATGACAATCATGAATATCACAATCGGAGGTTTAATTGTGACATAAATGAAGAGTCGGTAAAACCTATTGTGAGTTCGTTGCGTTTTTCAGGGGACCATAAGGTTATCAATAATATTGTAAGTGAGTTATGACTAAAGATACTCTCCTTGTAGTGCTCCGATCATACCGACAAATGGAAATTCATTAGTGGTAACTGTGTGGGAATAATACCATTTGAAATTTACAACTTGTTACCCCGGAAACGACGTTAAACTCACTATTTAAGTTCATCTTTTGACCGACGATAGCATTTAGCTGATCATTATGATCTTCTTCAGCTTCTTTTATCTCACATTTTTACTTATTTCTGTTGAATATAAAATGATGCAGATTTCAGAAAGGGGGAAGTAGACAACCGAAGGCCCACCATACAACACGCAGAATGTGGGAGTAGTCGGGCAGTGGCGGTGGGATCAGAACACACGTAATCCGGGACGATAATTTGATGACCTTTACTGGTTGATCAACCCATTGCTTTCATGCGACGAAACTCACTGGTAGCATTGTAGCTGAAGTAGAATTTCGTACTAGTAGTAATGGAAGTGCATAACGAAATAGCAGCCACATGAATCTATAAAAAAGGTTTGAACAGAATTTGAAATCAGGTGTTGACATATAATTCACTCAACCAACTGAACGGAAACCATGGACGCAAACAGAGGTCGGGAATCGGACCACGATGTGACGATGTTTATTGGTCACGTGTAAGTGTACTTTACCTGTCAACTGATTCTATTGGATAGGCAAACCTCAAGGGAAAACGGCCTATTTCTATAACCATAATAGTAGGGCTCCGATAAAAGGGATAGTTTGTATCCTCATCGCGGCCCATCTTCTCTATTCTATAAATCCCCTCATGAGTGCTAGATGACCATAGCCTCATTTGTGAACATTGACAACATCATTGCATACTCAAATGTGGAAAACAAAGTGAATGAGAACTGATTCGAACTGACCACCTATCCTGCCCTCCCCACCCCTGTCACGCATAGACTGCAGCTCATTCCGTTAACCATATACTCGGGGAGCACTAGACTCGAGTATAGGCAGTGCGCTTCCGGGCTTTGATAACACACATGCCTTCCACTCGATAAGTCCGGAGATCAAGGACCGGACAGGACGGAGGACGTAGACTACTGATGAGCTCTAATGAGACCGAAACTCGAGTCTAGAGCTTCTCGAGTGCATGGCTGAGTGGATAGACTTGGGATGTTATGTGAAGATGAAGTTTAGTCAGTCCAAATAGATATAATTTGTCACACGCAACCTCATAATAGTGGCGTGAGGAAGATGAAAATCGTCGACATTATGCATGTCGATCATAATCCAAATTCTGTTTATTTTTATAGTATCCACGTGTTTCATCCATGGTAGGTAGAAATGAGCGAAACTAAACATGCCTGAACAATATTACTAACAGTTTGTATAAGTACCGAGTGAAAGGGAAACACATTCGCGTAAGTTCGAGACACGTGTATGAAAGAGAGAAATTTGTTTCACGAATATGATTTTTTCGAAGTCAAAATTCGTGCGAATGGTAATCGATGTGGGCTAGAGTCATGCTCTAAGAGAAAGAATTTAATTGGCTATTTATATTGCTATTGGTTAAAACGAACAAAGCTTAAAGAAAATTCTCTACCATTCGTTGGGTGCAAGTGGTCAAGCGGTTTAGGTAGCTGACACTGGTGTGCTCTGGGGTCCCAGGTTCAGAACCCACCACTAGTGGCTGCGCTGTCGTCTGGCTCAATATCACGTTTAAATTATCGGGGCTTATGAAGATTTACCAATCCAAGACCCTGAGCTGAAGTTATTGGTTTTTTAAGCATAGACAACAAGTCTTCTTGACCATAGGGCTTACCTCGACTATTGTTTATCACATAAAAGTGTGCAATAAGAAAGTGTGGCATGCACACAAAAAGATAAACAGCACTGTCAATCTTAGAAGTGAAGTCTCGACGTGATGGTTAGAAGTGAACAACAATTCGCGAACTAGGCGTTTGCCAAAGCACTTTGTCAACATGGATACCGTTAGCACCCGCGTGTTAACTAAGTGTTTTCTTCGTCCCTTTTCGAACAGACTGAAGAGAGAGACTGCATGAAAGCAATGCTGGTCAATGTGAGTTCCATACGGAAAAGCAGAAATGACGCTCACAGCCCAAAACAAACAGACAAGAAGGACACAGGCGAAATGATTGGTTGGTTCGGTTAGAACAACAAATGAAAGTAGTGTAATAGTCAAAGAGGAAGTCACCGACTAACGACACATGCTCTAACTGGGGTCCGAACCCAACAGAAGCATCGAGTACACACACACACACACACTATACATATATATATATATATATATATATAAAATAAACCCAAATGGGAACGGGTTCCAATGTCTACGGCCTAGTGACATGGATCAACAACATCAGCTGACTTCTAGTTGGGCATGGTTCAACAACACGGATGAAAACAACGTGAATGCAAGCATGCTCACTGACCTTCGTGGTGGATTTGGATTTCTCGGTTACTTTCAATTCATCGGCATTTTCTTTGCTCTCGAACAAACGCTGGATGCACACAGTGAACAGATTCAAATTGCATGGAGTAAGGGTAGCACGGGGGGGGGGAGGATGAAAGGCAAAGCGAGAAATTCAATTGTGTGATAATAAAAGCGAACCAAAATGATGCTTGAAACTGATATAAATGTATCATGCATTGGAAATCCGGTCGCATTTGTGTTCATTCAGAACAAATCACAGTAAATCGAGATAGCCGCTATCCCCTGTGTCAGAATACAACCAAAATAAACAGAGAGAAAAGAAGGCAAAACACCATCTGCATAACGAAACGGTGTCCCATTCGAACTGATTTGGATGTCCATTTCGCCTGTTCGTCGAGCTTAAATGCATTAAAGTATGGCACTAGTTGAATCAAAACGACAATCTGAAGTGAATTTATGAAGCAAAGTCGGACCGGATCGTCCCATAGGCGTTTCTATAGCGCGGAATCACATGCTTTATTAAGGTTGATAGACCCGGAAACCCATTTCACAATGAAGGCATGACGAACTGAAGTGACAGGGAATGTCTACTCTCACTACTCTAAATAACCGCTAGTGTACTTTCAGAATCTGATTAGCACCCGAACGCATAATACGCATACAACGACAGTTTCGTACACTGAGATTTGTCTTAGAGTTCGGAAGTAATCAATGANTATGGAATAACAAAACTGACAGAAGACGCAGCTCCGATATCATCATATCGTTGGCCGTAGGGCATTCCGAGCACGAAAAGAAGCAAATTACTGACATGATGCATACACAGCCCAACTAGATCACATATACAGTATGAACACTGATCACCGCGTGCTGAAGAACTTACCGCGACTTTTTGTTCGAACACACTACGATGCAGACAAAATGCGGTATCTGCCGGGACATGGAATTCACCCATCATTTGTTCAATCGGAAGACATTGAGTTTGCATTTCTTCCCGTGTGAGCTGCAAACTGAGGAACGTGATGAACTGGACCAGGGTGCCCTGACACTGCAATGAAAACGATCATGGAAGGCGGAACAAAAATGAGGAGTGTGCTCACTTTCCAATGTGAAGTAACAAAGGAAGACATGGCTTTCCGACTCAGTGAATAAGGAAAACATTGAACAATTGGAACATGAAACTCTGCAAGCCTCAATAAAGTCGACGGCCGGTGTCTTGGTTTGCGATATGGTCACTCTTTCCTTGGAACTATACGAACAAGTCTATCCAACAGCCCTCGCTGAGGAAGCCCAATTGGTTGCATTCACGTGAAGGAGCTGTTTTCCCACTGGCTGTTCACCTAGGGAAGTTGGCGCAAAATTTTAATTTCAAAAAACCCAGATGAGGTGTACAAACAAGCCAGTGGTTTGTTTGGGTATCGAATAACTTGGAACGCTTGACCCCGTCTAAAAGGTGTATGGTCTAATACATTCGATACCGGCCACAAAAAGATACTAAGTGTACACACCATCATATTGCCTAGCGGGTCAGGCATTGGTTGAACGAAAAATCTGGATGTGAATCAATGAATGAATGAACGAGTCAATCAACCAATCAATCAGAGAAAACTCGTAAAATTTGGCCTGGGAAAGCCGGTAGTATTCTATTCATTCATTAAATTCTTAGTTATAAAGATTGTTCAACCGTGATTTGGTTGGAACACAGTTTGAACTCAGACAGATATGAAAAGTTGAACAACAATGTGGAAAGACAATTGGACGAGAAAAAACAGCAGAGAATCCTAAAACAAAACGAGAAATTAGTTTCCACGCCTGTTTACGATAAACAGTCCACGGCTGAACCCAGCGGTTCGTTTAGAACTGCAAACGGGGAAACTGAGCCCTGATAAATTCAAGTGGTGTACTACTTTAGGAAGGGAATAGTTGTGTGGTTGAGTCGGGCGACAGTGAACCAAACCGTCGCCAAAGTTGGGCAAAGCAGACATGATAAACAGCAAATAACTGTGAAAAAAACCTATTGCAAGTGACCGTAAATGAAGCAAAACTGACAGTTCACCGCTATGTATCTCCACCCTCATCTGTTCGTTATCTATGAGGAAACGATAAATTTCAATCGAAACAAGTGCAAGGAAAAAGGAAACATCCCTGAATTTCAATTTGTGAACGACTACAAACCTATTTTCATTAAGGGATATTGAAGGATCTCTTAAAAAGCAATGATCAGACAGTTAGTTAGCTTATCCAGAGTGAAAATGAGATGTGTTGTTAAGTGTACACAAAACGAACAACCATTCCGTGCACTGAAACTGACATTCAAGATTTAAAAGAAACAGAACAGCACCATGTGGAAACGAAGCGCGAATTGAGGGAAGCATCCGAATATGAACCGATCATGATTTTGACGAAAAGCAAACTTGTCTGAAACTGTTCACAACGACCGCCAGTCCGTGTGTGTGCGCGCGCGAGCACGAGAGAGCGAAATTACAAACGCGAACCGCGTAATTACTTTTTCGCGTAAAAACAAAACTAACTAGCTAACAATGAGCGCCTAGGAATAAGTCAATTCAATTTACAAAAGTTGGAAAGAAAGCACGACATTGATAATATATTTCGATTGTTTGTGGACTCGTCTGTATACGAAAGGTATTTTCACAAACGACACAAAAGAGAAAATTAAGATTAGAGATAACAGATTAGCTATAAAACAAAGGTAAGAGATTGTGTTCTAAACAACCAAATGTACAAGGTGATAACCAAATATCCTCTTAAAAAGCGAGGTCAGAGCCATCCCAGTTACCGTCAGAATGGAAGGTATATATCACACAATCATTCATATTAGCCTGACTGACATTGCACGCGACATGATGGTGATACTTGGTGCTGAAATTCAGGGATGGACAAGTCTAGGTCTCACCTGATCGTAAAGGCGACCAGCCAGTTTGACATGTCGCTCGGGATCGTCGAGAAACAGGACTGCGTCTCGTTGCCGAGCCATGAGAAAAATGAATGGCATAATCATATTATGCTCCATCAGAGCCTCCTTCAGTCGAGTGGCATTTTTGCGCGTATTCCGTATCTGGGCGTAATAACCGCCCTCCTGGAGTAACAGTTCACCTCCAGACATGGATTCCACCTGTTCATCGGTCATTTCTTCGATCACGTCAATACCGGACATACGATGAAGTATTTCGCGGAGGATCAGCAAGTCGTAGCTACATGACAAAAAGCGAAAGACAGAAAGATAAATTGGATAACTCACCGGCTATCCGAATTAGTTCAACCAAGATGAGCAAAATTAGCAGGAGCATGAGTTACATTTTCAACTGTCGCAGGGAAGTAAGCCGTGTCCTTTAGGACGGGAACGGGAACACCAGGAACCTCAACAATTAAGACGCAGGGACGTTTTGAGAACATATCACAGATAAAAGGAAGGTGTACACATATTTCGGAACAGAACGCACAGTAGGCTGGAGAAAGCGGTGATTGATGGGCCACAAGGAAATTAGTGGGATGACACTGACCGATTGAGATGAACCAATAAACCGAGATGTCACTCTTATTTTCGGGCTGGCTGCCTCTAAATGATGACAAATAGGCTTTGCGGATGAATTCACAAAAACGCTGGAATGCAGTACGAAACAGTAGCCTCGGGGATCCCTTTAAGCTCGTCTTCGAGCAGGTCACGATATGATCGACGGGCAAGGATAATTTTTAATAATGTGAGCTGACTATCTTTCGGACTTCACCTTCACGCACAATCCTCAGTTCATCGAT
>UZAN01041160.1:25960-37960 GCA_900618425.1 Echinostoma caproni
GGGTATCTCGGGTTGTCGCTGGTTACAAGCAAGTGTTTCAAACAGCCTCTGACGAGAAAGCCCTGTTCGGCGCCTTCTCATGGTGGGTGTTTTCTCAACAAAATGAGTGGACGAAAAGCCATTATCCGGGACTGTAACCGGGTTAGTGAACCTTTGGCAGTTCACCTAGGGCGGGAAGCAAAAAACCCTGATTCCAAACCAAAAGAGAAGTACTATAAAAAAAACACCTTCCTGGTTGTGACTGTGCTCACTGGCTCGATTGAGTATCGAGGTATTGGGCACCTTGGATGTTTTGTCCCGTCCGAAGAGTGCAAGACCCAGCCCCCAATAGGTTGTGGTTTTCGCACACCGTCCCGCTGCCTTATGGGTCAGACTTTAGCTGGCCGGAAGTTCCGGTTATGAATTCCCCGGGAACACTCACCTGTCTTGGCCTAGGCAACCTGGCAGTATTCCACCCGCATACCAATCATGGGACTCTCATTTGATATTATTGTCCTATGATATGATATTATATATATGCCTCTGTTAGGTATACAGCAAATGATGTTGTAACCCACCGCGTTATCAGATGTCACGGCTGATGGCCCACGACCGATGGAACAGTGTCCATTGACACGAAGTTAATCACCTAACTGGTCATTCAATCAACCAAGATCATCGGCGTCCGCCCGTGATATTATGCGGTCTTCAGGACGAATCCGACGTAGCAATCACAATAAAACAATCAGTATTCTTAAACGAGCATTGGTAAGAGAGAAAGTCGACACTGTCCAGTAAGGAATAACATATCCACTGATTAGAAAGAATCCTATACCACAAAAAACTATTTTCAATGAAAAGAGTATTACTACCATAGCTATTCGTGCTACTCTATCATCCCTCGAGAACTTCTCGTCTAAGAGTTGTACTGGCATTTACTTAATGCACCTCTTGTTTCGTTCTCATCCCTGTGTTGGAATGCCAATCTATTACTTTCAACCTAATTGCCAGTGTCATTGCTGATGGGTCTGAAAAACTGCAGTGTTACGGGTGTATAAGTTGACTTTTATTGTTGATGATGACGATGTGTCAGCTCTCCTAAAGATCAACCTCCGCAGCTTCGACGCAAACACACACAGAGAACGATTCTTATTTGTGGTGATGTATGAAATTCATCGCGCGTGTTCCTGTCTCCGCAAATACCAGTCAAGAATGTCAATATGTTTGTGGGAAATTGTTGTCCTACAAGTATTTTGTACGGCCAACACCAGTGGTTAGGTCGCAGTGTCCGAGGGAACACATTAACTAATGTACGCACACAATCCGTGGATTATTCGGTATGCAGGGGGATACGTATGAGAGAAAATCCATCAACACATGCACACACAGGCGCACGCGAAAGGATAAAGGAGTGCCTACAGTCAATTCTTGACGGGAACAGATCACACATAATGACCAAATAAATTCGTTATCCGATGAAGGATGGACAGAGGAATGACGAAGGAGGCAGGAAACAAAAAGCGGCATTTGCTTTGGAACAAGATCAACTATCAGTCGATCCGGTTAGATTGAGCAGGCGCAACAAACATTGTCCGCTAGTATTTCATTAC
Source organism: Echinostoma caproni (assembly GCA_900618425.1). Taxonomy (NCBI): domain Eukaryota; kingdom Metazoa; phylum Platyhelminthes; class Trematoda; order Plagiorchiida; family Echinostomatidae; genus Echinostoma; species Echinostoma caproni. The sequence goes on from UZAN01041160.1 coordinate 27,550, forward strand.
TATACCCACAGTAGACATCACTGAGGAGCTACCTTCTTGCTGCGGATATGCCGAAAAATTGGAAGTTGGAGTTGAGGTAATTTTTAGCTCAACCATCCGCACATCAACAGACAAACGCAAACTTACATACATACTTATATACATACACATCCGCGTGCACACATGGTCACTCACCTTTTACCAGCTTTTAACTGGTTGAGTACGTATTGCAATATACCGGCCAAATCGAACTGATACTTTTTACATAGCAGACCGGTGAAAGTGGACAAGGCTGAAAAAGTATGTCAAATGAAATAGGATGTTTAGAAGAGAACGTAAGCCGCGGAGAGATACATCAAAAATCAACTTAGACGATGTGCAGTACGACTTCGGATAGGGAGACACGAAGAAAACTGATCAAAGCATATAAACAACAATGAAAAGTAAGCAGAGATGGAGAGTGGTTGGCGGCTTCGTCTTTCCAGTTGACCTAGACAAAAAAAATGCTCCCTGGCTTTCGCTATCTTTTGTGAGCTGGAACGCAGGGAGAGAGGGAGGTTGATTTTTGGGTTGTATCGATTGAGGCGTCTTAAGAAATAGGCTCAGCCGAAATGGTCAGCCGGGGTTTCGAGAAACACATGAATAGACTGATAGCTCAGTTCAGTGTATCGGAATGCAGAGTGAACGGACACACGTGAAAATGATCACTTGCAAACATTGTGGGAGAACGCTGTACTCGGACTGTGTACGAAGCCATGGATAGGGGCAATAAGGATGAAGTGATGATGTGAAAGAAACGAGGCATGAATGGGATCAAGAAATACTGCTTAATGAAGATCTCACCCAGAGAGAGAGAGAGTGAGGGAAGAGAAGAAGGAATGGGAACTAGAATAAAGCCAAGTGATACGCAAATCATAGACGTTGATTTATGCATGTGTGTAAGTGGGAGACTCAGTTGAATGGACAAAAGTTAATCAAACTCAGATCGAGCGAACGACGTGTAAATGTGTGTGTATGTATACATATATCGATATTTAAGGATGAATAAGAAGTAGAGAAAGGGTTAATGAATGAAAAACACTCCGAATAAATAACAAAAGGTCCTCCTCATTGACAAGCCGAAGGTAATACGACAAAACTGATTAATATTCATGATTATAAAAGTTTAATAATGACCAGTATTGCATCCAGTATATAACGTCTCTTTACGTCACTGCACAATTAGATTGAACCTAAAAATCGTCAACTTAGCATCTCGATCAATAGGAAGGCGGAACTGTACTCATGAGAATGAGAATGATAATCTATCTGGACTTCAAGATATGATCTTCTCAAATGATTTTTCCGTTTTTTTTCAATCCCAATAATTCTTCCAGATGCGAACATCTCACCGGTTACCTTAATTTCTGTTGCCCTAGCGGGACCATATATATGCGTACTGACAGATTTTAATCGCCTCTTCTGAAACATCGACGTGATAAGCAGTAGGCATATATGAATGGCAGGCGGTGCGATGTTGAACGATTATCAATTCTCATCAAAGCAGAGATTCACCGCTTGAATCGGATGTATGTCAAGAACATTCTTGGCAACCACAGCTGTCACGTAATGTGGTCGGTGTTGAAGCAACTCTGTGTCACACGTGGGAGCTACTGTCCTGACGTAGAAGTACCAAATCGACAATTTCCTGCCCCCTCTGATTCCAATTCTCTATCACCCGTTTTCGATTCCCCTGAAAACACCAACCCTCTTTCTCCGACTTAGGTTCTCAAAGTTTCCAAGCAACTTAAGTCTGACAAGGCCCACGGACCGGACTCATTAGCCCCTATTTTATTGAAAACCTGTGGCGAACAACTTGCAACACCCATCGCAGAGTTGTTCAACTTGTGTATGTCCTCTGCAACAATCCCGGACTGCTGGACGACTGTCCGGGTAAGACAGAGTCCCAAGAAGGGTTCGTCAAAATGTCGACTGTTTGCCTGTCCTCAGTCCCGTTAAAAGTCTTTGAAAGAGNCCGGTTGACTATATGGCTAAACATATGACTGCCCTCACTGACGCCTTCAATCCTCTTCAGTTTACTTTTTAAAAAAATCCTTTTTGACTGTTGACGCCGTCACGTGTGTTGTCCATTCTTTGACCTCAGTTTTGGATGAGAGTGCTGGAACTGTTTGCCTAATTTTTCTCGATTATCCCAATGCCTTTGGTTCGCTTGACGGTCCCATTCTCATTCAACGTCTTGCTCACCGAGACTTAACATCCGACGTGTTAAAAATTCTTGGAAACTACTTCTCTTTTGGGACGCAATTTACCTTAAGCAATGTTAAGACTTCGTCAACTTCTAATGTTAACTCTGGTATCTTTCGGGGCACCATTTTGTCTCCCTTCTTTTTCCCTGTCTATAAACAACCTGTCTGTCCCTACCAACTTTATTGTCTGTATGCTGACGATGGGGTGATTGGGGGCCCCTCCAATAACGATGTACCTTTCCACCAACTTCAAGGCAGTCTGAACGACATTTTAGTTGGTCCCTGTTGTATCTCTTATGCTTAATGTTTCCAACCTTAAATCCGGCTCCCATTATCTAACTACTTTTGATGATTGACGCGACCTCATCGTTAATATGCGCAACATTCTTGCCCGCTTTTTAGTGAATCGGGCACTAATTGGTACAGGTCAGGTGGAACAGCTCATGAGCTAGTTTATTTATTTATTTTTAATCTATCACTGTCGTGTTCTTGTTAGCAATGTGCTGTCGTTCTTGCTTATCCTATTCACACTCTGATGAAATTTCTCTCCAACACCACTCTTTCACTGTATTGTCATAGAAACTCGGTGCAAAAAGCTTAGTTTGACTTGAATGGATCAGAATGACAGCAGGTGGTCAGTTATGACTAAGTGTGGGATGGGTATCGCGACAGAAGTTTGTTTGGGCCTAGGAATAATACTTGTGAGAACGGACGAAAGAAATTCACATTGAAGAAAGCAGACGGCCCACTTCACACAAACACACATATATAGGGATAACGGCGATTCTCGTGTCCTCGAAATGCTAGAAAACGGCTAGGGATCTACATGGTCGCAAAGCAGAACACCGAATGAGAAGCGCGAAAGTCGGAAGGCCGGTGCAAGAAGTCATTATTTTACAACAGCTGAGGTGATGACGACGACGACAACACCAACAGAAGAAAAAAAGAAAATAATCATGCTCACAAACCGTGCAAGACTCACAACACGGGGTTCGCTCACCTTGTAAACCCTGACTGAACTGAACATCCTCCAATTTCGATTCGTCCGAAACAAGCGCTTCTATGATACAAACTGGGGGTGAAGTGGAGATAGGATCCAAACGTGTATATGGCAAACAGTCAGTATACTGCTACTGATTCACATAAACCGAACGAAGTTAGACAATTCTGTCTAACAGAATCTGGATGGTTCAGTAAGTGCATGCGTGATCCCGCAACCCGTGGACTAGTCAGGGTGTCAACAGTAAGGTAAAACATTATTTAGAGCCAATAATCTATGATAAAACAGTATTTAACCAGCTCGTATCCTCTACCCTAATCAAATCAATGAGTAAGCTCAGAAAGGAACACTTATGCAGTTACATGCAGCTACATGCATCTATGGTCTCATTCGCACATTCATTCCCTTTCCTTTCTTTAACATCAATCCCCTCTCCCTTCCTGACTCATCGAAATACCGGGTCCTTTCCTCTCACTTATTTTTCTGGCCCCGTTTCACCACCTAATTCCAGAAGCATCTTTTGACGTTTCAAATCAGACAACTGGGACGGTTCTCATGACCTTCTGGCTTGTCATCTCTNNNNGTCATCTCTAGAATGAGAGTTGTTTCGATTCCGCTTCTGTTTCCAACTTCACTCAGATTGTTCTTCAAGGCATGTATCCTAGCATTCCACAGTTTTGCAAACTTGTTATCGCATAGACTGATCATAATCTTCTCAAACAATATTCCATCAAACGTCCCCATGTGGCGTGGTAACCCCATTCGATTCAACTGAAATGCGGATATCTGTTAAACCCTTATTCGCGTAAACTGGCTTCCGCCATTTCCACCAGTGTCCAACATCGAGGAACCACCACGGGAAGAGATTCCCATGAGCAACCAAATAGGACTCAACGGATAAAGTAAGAACAAAAGAGGTCTGGATAATGACGTAGCACAAATGACAGTGAACCGACAACAGTGTATCGATACGGCAGTCGTCGTGTACATCCACATTCTGAGAATTTACGTAGTGAAACGAGGAGGGTGCGTGCTTCACACACGGTTTTATTTTGTTTTGTTCTTTTCTCCCCCTAAATCGGTTCGAATCGTATGGCTAATCGGATTTCACAGTGACCAAGGTAAAAACAGACAGAACCGTTTGTGGTAGTACATGCTAAAGCAGGTGTTTTGGAACGCAATGTCACATATGCCAAATATGGTAGAATTCAAGTGAATGAATCTTCGAAAAGTACCACAGAGTAATAATCAATCGAGACAGAAAAATTACACAATTGGTACACTCACATGTGAGAATATCATAGCCCAAACTGCTGACATATTTCAATGCTTCCACCACCGGACCAATAATGTTAGTATACAACTGCACCGTGTTCAAGAGCTGATTTGGGAATGGGAAAGGGACGGAAGAGAACTCAGTGTGCATTCCAACAATACAGTTAAATTGACTCATAGTACAGCCCGGATGATGGGAGGAAAGTCAACCGATCCACATCGAGCAGAACAGACAATGAGCAATAATACCGTAGAACAGAATGTTAGAATTGGAAAAGAGGACTAGAGCTACATTGAATGGGGGTGAACCGGATGCAGGTGACGGCACCCAGTGACGATGAGGAGTGCGACAAAATGCTCAAGTGATGGCAAACTGTTTTAGACCATGCAATATTCCGAGTTATCGTTTTTTATCCCACGGAATTCCACCAGATATCTCGAAGAAAACATGCGGCCGCTTGAAACTAAAGTATATTTCTGGTAACCTGACGGTAACCGGGGAGTTTCAATAATAAGTCCAACGAACATACCGCTCGCTGGTGTGACAAAGAACTCGGGTGCTTGTGAACCGACCAACCAGTGTCAGTCAACATTGAAAGTGCCGAAAACTTCTAACTGGGACGGTGATAGCATCTGTTGTAGCCCAAAGACAAGATAGTAAAACAACAAATGCTAACCAGTAGGCAAACTTTCAACGGTTTGAATTTGACGTATCACGGGAACTATGTCGGGTACGTATTACACAGTGCCTGATGTTTAACGGCTCCGGAAAGGATTTTATTTGTTTGGATCAGCATAAATAACGACTACTAGATTAATGATTGAATAAACGTAGTACAAATGAAATATCAAGTCGAAATTTCCAATCACGAGACATGGAACACGGGGTTCGGAACGGTGACCTACAAGATCGAATAGAAGACCAGGATTGCTGTGGGAAAGTTTTCCAAGCTGTCGACCCATTGGTTTGATATTCTCCTTACTCAGGCGTCTACAATTGAAAACACAGAGATTTAGAAATCAGTCATGATATGCACACACACTAAAGCCACTCTTTGATGGTTAAAACAGCACGAATATGTTCAGTAAATGTGACACTGAGAATATAGGATAGTCTTATCGCACGCCACTGGAGAGTGATGAGAGCTGGTCATAAATCCTAACTAGACCTACGGTATGACGATACAAATCTTTGAAGATAGACAAATACTTCTCAGGTACTCTATTTCTAAACAAACAGTTCCATACTGCGGTTCTATCGATGGAATCGAAGACTGCACAAATGTCCAAGAACACAATGATGATTGTAAGTGTAGGTTCGAACTTCAACGAGGCACCCGGGCATTTGGCTACGGAAGTACCAAACAGCGAAGTTTAAATGAAGAAAAAAGAACTATCAATTATTTTAGAGACTAATCAGTTCTGGGTGGGGTCAAGCTATCCTTCATAAAATTGGAAGCAACTTATTGTCGTTTCTCTTGTTTGAGCAGTTCCGTGGGCGTGAGTTTTCTGAAAGTTCAACAATCTCTCTGTCAACACTGGCTAAACAATTCATCATTCTGAAAAGACAAGGTGTTCGAAGATACTGCCTGAATGCTCCAGTACAAAATAGAATGCATAAAATGCAATAGAACTGACTTGAGGATAGCTTTTGTGCACACGGTTACATGCGCTCGTCGGCGAATCACGGACGGTTCGTTTTGATACGTCGTATGCTTCCACTGTCCATACAATCGGTACCTGAAGTATATTACAGGAGACAGGGGAAGGAGTGGGCAGAAGCGATAGGCGTGCATGCAAACAATGAGATAGAGGGAATAATGTGGCCATTCGTGATTGAATTGATCCGTCGTTTATAAGATTTGCTGTCACGCGGACAACGGGGCAGGGGGAAAACTGTCACACTAAAGTTACAGTCACATGGGAAGTGGAATGTGGAACAAAAGTCCAATGTTGTGTACCCGGGATTTGCCGGGTTGGAAAAAAGTTTAGACAGATTGAAACTGATCGGAGAATGCAGAGTTTACATCTGCAGGAGTCTCAATCATCCCTGAAAAGTAACGGCACAACTGCCTTTTCCAGCTGACTGTTGTGCACGGGGAAGCGAGTTGTCATGTACTAATGATACAGATTATATAATAGTTGAAACCGCAGATTAAAAAGATTGAAACAAAAGAAACCGTAACACAATCCAGAATGGGAAAACAGACCGGAAAGGAAACGCGTCTAGCGCATATTTTGGGCATCAGAAAATTGATCTACCTTTTGACAACGCGTGTGCTATGTGTGGGGACCGCGAATCCCGAATAACGTATTGCCGGATAAAACGCTGCTGAGGACGGCGGAGGGATCTGGTCGACTAACTAATTAAGAAAAATCCATCACTTGATAGCACATGAGCTTATCGCTAGCATAGCAAATGGACGCACATATCTGAAGTTCTGGCATTTAAAGAGTATGGAAAAACAAAACGTCCGTATGAATGATTGACACAAGCCGCATGCATGCACAATTAATGGGGTTCGTGGGCATACCGTAAAACAAAAGTATTTCAAGTATGTGACTATGAACAAAATTACCGAGAATCAAGCCACATGAACTCTAACTGCCGCGCTTCACCAATCGGGATTAATTAGTCCCACAATACGAGCAATTTCCCAAGCAGTCAGGCAGTTGATGGTTCGGTCGGTCAGTCACTTAGTTAGCTAGCCGGGCCACCTACACACCCGTCCAATCAGTTTGTCTGACTACTACTTGCTTGCCTGCTGTGCTCTGGGGAGGAATGTGAATACGGGATTTGTGGAACAGCAACAACAACAGCAGCAACGGTTCATAGGCAAAGTAGGACCAAAAAAAGAAAATCCTATCAGTCCACAAAAGGACTAAAAACATCAACAGTAACGAGGTGCAGGAAGACAAATCTACTTCAGACAGACAAAGGAAAATTATCAGGATTACAACAATACGCTGGCTCGCACCACGGCACTCTCCCTGTGTTCATTCCACATCATTGTCAATAAAAGTTAATTTTGGTCAAGAAAATATTCTCGCTTATTGACAGATGGGGATCGAGTTGTGAGTTTTACAATCGCATGGAAACGTAGATAGATAGAGAAATGGTTTTGTAAATGAAATTGCTTACAACAAGTTTTGAGTATTTGTTGCCATTCAAACGGCCCAGATGCATTTCATTCGAGAGCAGGGGAGAGAGAGGAAACATTAGAACAATCACTGGATGACATATCGAGATCCCGGTTGTGTGTGCGTGCGCGCGCGCGATTAGCTTCGAGAGCGGGACTCAATGAACGAATAGATTCGTATGACATGCACTAAATGGATTTTTGAGGTGGTTTTTCAAATGGGCACGACATACTTCGCGGCAGACCCGCGTCTACCCCGCAAGTCTGCGGAATTTGTGGGTTTTTCTTTGGGAACTCTAACCGAAGTCTTCGACTCAAAAGTTTGATCCACAAGGCAATGGGGTGTAAATCCAACGCGGGAGCGCGAACGGAGCACCCGTGTGGGAGCTACTGGAGACCTGCCACGCAAGGCCTTTGAACTTCTATTAATTATCTTATTCGCTGGTGCGTTGATTGTCGGCCCGCCTTTCGGGATCGTCCCTTAGCCTCATGCACCCAATGAGACAAGCGGAACGTGGACAGGACAGCACCTTATTGGTTGAGGGCAGCCCAGCCTGGGCCGGCGGTAGCTGTCCAATGAAGTGTGAAGACTTCCCACTCCTAGGTCCATCTAGCCGGGGTCTCTTGATCGGTAAACTGCCCCTCCTTGTTTTTTTTGCTAGAGTGACCTCTCCAGAGGTGGGAGTGAATAGCCAAGGGAAGTCAAAAGGTTCCCAAGCAGCTGTCTTTGTCTGGCCTCTACCCGTTGACCTTTCAGACATGATCGGATCTACGGCTGTGAAAAGCCATTTTGCGTAGCTTGTAGGTTCATGGAGGCACGTAAGCCATCACACCACGTCAAGGTGCAGTCTCGTCGTGATGGGCACGAAATGAGAATGGCAATACACTGTCATTTCGGTCGCGTGAGCAAATCCCTGTGCTGAGTTAGAAAATTTGAGGACAGTCCCTGAAATGGGGAGAGGGGAAACTAAACAAATCGCAGAAGCTCATTTTAGACGGTGAATGTTTGGATTAGTCCATTCGGTTTTTCACAGACACCAGGCATTGTTGATGATCTTGGGTGTGGGTTTCACGCCTTTTCATGTTCATAAAATATTTAATTTGTAACTACATCCGATATTGTGTGCCGAATGAAAGAATCGGAAAATCCGATTTACAGATACGAACCAAATGTTCCTGTAAAGAGAGTCAATCTCAGATCCTGAAATGAAGACATACGGTGGCGGTGGTCAAGCGGTTGAGGTTGTCAACCTGATGCCCGGGAGGACGTGTGTTCGAAAACCAATGTCCATTGTATTCCTAGGCCGAGCCTAAGTGGCTGCAGCCCGGCTTCTTCTTGAAAGTTGCCATACATTTGCATAATACATAAGAGGCAATTAAAAATATATTATTATTATTACTATTATTATTGCTAAGCCCTGATAGACTATTGCTGGCTGGTAAATAATAGATTCATCCAGAAAAAGTGGGGCGATGGGATATGAAGTAGGAAAATAATGCAGTCCGCACAAACAGCATCGTGATCTAGTAGCAAATTGGTAGAGTATACGCGGTGCAAAAGCNAAAGCTTCAGTGGCGTACATGCGTGGGTACGAATCCCAGTGAGGCTGCTGATCTATCCGTCAGTTGAAACACGGTAAAGTGACACAAATCACATAGAACATAAACAGACAGAACCTGATGAACAATGCACTCGGGCATCATATCAGGAAACGAAGTATGAGATAATCAATTGTCTGTAGGAAAACAAAAAGAATAACTGGGAATACCACTGGGAAATGATTCGTGGGGAGATGAAAATTANGACATATATGGAACCATTCAGCTCACTGAATGAACACGGTCGGGATTGCATGATGAAGAAGAAGCAGATCGTCGCATACAAGTACATGACTCGAACGGGTTGGAAAAAGGGTTTTTGATGATCTGGAGAAAATGGGCTGCATAGGCGAAGAATAAGTGATGAAAGAGGAGAATAAGCAACGTTGAGTTATCAATGTAAATACCGGACAAGCATGAGGGAAACGAAACGGGAAAAGTGATCGATACTGTATTTGTACTACAAAATCAGTCGTGTCGACTACCCGATTATAGACGAAAATGATTGTCGGTTATGCTGACGAAGCACATCAAATCATCGGGTCGATGCAAGAAAAAACACAGGTGGTGTGAATACCAAATTATTTGACCTACCTGTGATCATAGGGCATGAAACGTAGCAGCTGCCAAATCTCCTCAGCCAAGCAACAATTAGCATCAACCAAACTGAGTGACGGTAAGAGGACTTCGTCTAGCAAATTAAAAAACGCCTGATATACAACTTCCACCGTGCCAGCATTTGCCGTCTGAGTTGTCGAACCGCGCGGGACAGTGAGAAACGGGGCGAACGGGATGGGGGAGGGTTGTGTGTGAGACAGAATTGCGCATGGATTTAAAAGACAACCCTGATTAGTTCAGTAACAACCACAGGTCAAGCATCAAAGAATGTGAGCTATCCTAACTGGAATGAATCTCATATCAACTGATAAAACAAACCGAAAACAGATGATACGTAAGTACGTAAAGTAAGAGCTCAAATTGTTTTTGTCCATGCGAGATCGATGTGGAATTGTCCAGGCAACACGTAACAAGCGAAAACACAATCAAGAAGACAGAAGCAATAGATGGGTAACACCTGTAAAGGACAAACATTGAATATATATCGCAAAAAAGGCTCATTATTCGGTTTGTCAGAAGATAGAATAACAGTTCCCCCCCCCCCGCCATGAATA
>UZAN01041160.1:46161-57531 GCA_900618425.1 Echinostoma caproni
GATATCCACACATCTAATCGAACCAACTCTAGGACGCGATCGAAGTTTGATACCGCAAGTAATCTACCAAAAGTGATAGGTCTCATCAATGGGTTATTCGACGCGATCATATACTGCACAAAGTGGATGTTGGAGTTTACTGACAAAGCCGAAGCTGGTCATTTTTACGAAAGAGATAGCTGCTGTACAAATAAATTAAACAATATCAACATCAACATGGTAAACTTTAACGCACATTCACAGAAATCGAGAAATTAGACGCATCAAAGCTTCGCAACTTGAACGAATTAAAATCAAGGAGGGTGGTGAAGAATTCAAGGTCACCAACCAATCGCCTCTTAACCGCCATCTAGCTTTGCCGGGTTTGTGTTCCATGGTAGCCTTTTGATTCGCCGCTTAGTCCTCCCATTAATTAAATGTTTCATTATTACGTATATATATGTATATGTATATATATGAGAATAATAATAACAAGAAAAAACTGAGGATAAAAGATAGTTATAGTTACATGCTCCGATGCCCAAACGGGAAACAATGATCTTCTAATACAGACAATAAAGGTAATTTAGCAATCGCTTTCAACATTGGTTGATTGTTTTGCACCGAACGATAGGGAAAAGCAGTCCATTATGTCAATGTTAGCAAGAGGGAATCTCGCAAGATGAGCTGTGACAGATATAGAACGCTCGACTACACCGATCAGACAGGGTTCCTTACTCAACAGTATTGACGAGGAATCCGCTGTAATGTGGAGGATGTTGCACTAGAAATATCAAGTAGTGCATAACGAATTTGTGGCAAAAAACTAGATAACAAATAGTTATAACGTGTGGGGAACGATTACGTCTGACAGGGGACACGTTGGATCGGTCACGAACGCTGGTTATCAGCGATGGTAACGATAATATCTCACTCATCAGTTTACAATTGCAATTCCACACCGGAAAAAAATAGCTGATGCAACAAACATCTGTATCCGTGCTATAATAAGGCAGTGAATCGTAATAGAGAAATTTATCTTGTCACGAAAAAAAGGACTAGTCAGTCACACCTTATAGCGAAAAACGATCTTGGTGATTGGGTCCTCTTCATCGTTTTGCAAGAGCTCGAGACCGACTGTGGTGGCAAAGAAACGACCTAAAGCGTTCCCGCTAGGCAGGGGAAGGTCTATCGACTTGAGCTTCGACTTCCACGGATAAGCAAGAGAATAGATGAAACAGGCGAGAGCAGTGGATCAAAACGCTGCTAGTCAAGTGATTAAGCCAATAATTAACCCATCTTCCCACTGAACTGATTAGATTGCGGGTAAAAATGAGTTCCAACTGCTGATCACCAAAAGTCCACTTGGATTACACATGTACGAGTAGTATACAACAATACGGAATCATCAAACGCGGAAATCGAGCTCAGCAACAAGAAAAAAAACGCTAAACAATAAGCTATCTGATTAACCGCATCGTGGGTCGAATGTCAGGGATACTTTTATACTAAACGATCTTATAATTCCTGAGGTAGAAATAAACATGACTGGTTGTGTGGCGTAGTTCGGTTAACCTTGTCTGAGCTAGATTTTTTTCCTGGAAAAAGGATAAGCAACAGGTAACGTAGACGGAATGACTTCCAGTTTCCACAACACAATAGGTCAAGAAAGTCAACATCTGATTGGTCCGCTCTACCCACGAGGACCCGCACGTATGAATGCATGCACGCACGCACACACGACCCTATTCTATGACAGCCCGGGAGAGAGTGTGCGCGCGCAAGAAGAATTGTTATTCGTCCAAAGTAGCAAGTGTAATTCTTTCCAATCCCGTAACTGACCTGGCTACACGCTCTTGCCCTACACTTCATCATCACGGACAGGTTAGAACACACTTGGCCGAGAACAGGCAAATATGATTGCACATCGCTTACGGGCCTCGTGGTCATGTGAAACTAGTTTCACTCAGTGGAATTGTACAAAAATTCACAGTTGACAAACACAGAATTAACCAGATTCCAATTGGGACTCGATGTACTCAACACCAAAGTGGGAATATATTGTGCTCTATTTGATTCCGTTGGGAACTATATGGGGAAACGTGCTTGTGTGTCTCGCTGTCTATTTGGAACGGAGACTTCGACACCGATTCAATTTGTTCCTTGTGTCTCTAGCTATCAGTGACCTGCTGTGTGCATTGTTGGTCATGCCTGTTTCCGCGTGGAAAATGATCACAGGTGAGCGCGATTTGGACCACCCACCACCACTCATTTACCCGCGACTTATGCGCCCCGCTATGCATAGGCTCCAAAACTCCTATTCCCTAATCCTACCTATAGATAAAGGCACACATTATCATAAAATTGTATTAAGTCGATCGTGCATTGATTGGAAGCATAAAACTGCTAGAAAAATAACTAAACCATTGGACACATTCGGAGAGTGAAACCATTTACTTTGGTTTGTGGCGTAAGCGGTCTAAGAGGCGATTAGGTGCCACGTAGATGAATCCGAAATTCTGGATAGGTGACCAGTGTTTTGAGTCAAGAAAGGATCTGTGTGAAGTAGATCGCATCAGGAAAAAGATTAACTGATAATGAGTATGCGTGCAAATGTCAAAGTTTTTGGACTAAACGGTCAATGAGAAGAAGCATCGACGATTTCCGAAAAGTTCAACGCACTGGCTGGCATCCACTAAATGCATGCTATGGGCATAAGCGCCCGAAAGGGACCATAGAGAAATCAGCAGACCTGTGCGGGAGAGTAGGAAAATAAATCCCACCGCATCAGTGATACGTACAAGATGTGACAACGTCACCGAGCGTATCTTTTCTTTGAGGCCCGCAGACCCAAATATCAAACTAGCACAATCTGAGTGTGGACAGGAATAAATGTAACAGAAATTAGAGTACAAAAACGAACTGTGGCACAGTGGTCACTAGTGGTAGATCGTAGACGTGCATTATTTCCCGTACATTATGCCAGGGGAAAAACAAACAGATAAAGATGTTGCAAGATTTCACACAGAGTACCTCCCACAAACAAGGACAGATGGGCCGAACAAACTGGTACCAGATGTACGAACACTGGGCACCATGATGCGTGTGTGTGTGCACTGAAAGAGAACGAATCTGGTAACAGTTCTAAGGCTTCATGCACAGCTGTAGAACACAGAGCGGATCAGACCGATTAGGGAACCAGTCTGGTAATGCGAAAGAAAATGATGANTGAATTTGGTCGACTCGTTCTGATATTTATTTTTCATTACACACCTAATTGTGATGAACAGCAAACGGGGTAATACCAATAGTCACAAGGACCTGTTGTTCAATGATGGGAACCGGGAACCACATAAGGCCCCGAAAGGTTAGGCCTGGTATTGAACCGGACGACAGCAAAGCTGAGTACCCCCAAAATCGGGTGATCTGGCAAATTGCCAGAAAAATACCGTTCTATGACCCGGCGCTTAAGTTCACCAACTAACTAAATAAATCTATCTGACTATATTGTACATATGTATGCATCATCGTGCGGATGCTTACAAGAACAGGTCGAAGACACTCAACAATTACTGTCTCGTTAATTCAACCAGAGAAAATGAAGAGATAAGTAGGACGTTCAAGAAGAGTAAAAGAATTTCAACTTTTCCGATCGATTACACATACAAATTAGTACAAACATTGCAATTTCAAAGAACCAAAATGGAGACGGTATTATCAATTTCTCGTGCATCTGATTGGTGCTGTATGCCTATCTTCTCATTCTTCTTGTTTTTCTCTACAATCCTTTCATTTTGCTCAAATACCTTCCAATCGACCGGAATTACATCTGCTGAAGGTGGAAGCAGTCGGGATCGTACACTCTGTCTGGTCTGGTACAGTATGGACATTTTCTTTACTGCGACCACCATAATTCATTTGTGCACCATCTCACTCGATCGTTACCTGGCCCTGAGACGACCGTTCCGACGAAATCGAGGCATACCACGCATATGTCACAGTTTAGTTGTTCGCATTGTGATGTGCTGGTTTGTTCCATTCTCCATTGCCGGTCCACTGTTCATATTCGCTTTGCAACAAGAACAACAGGGGTTGGATATTGTGGAACCTCTACCGGTCACCGAGACCTACTATGAACCGGTGCCATCGGCGAACCGCACTCAACTGATCGAGTCGGACAATTCAGATGTGACCAAATCATACAAAGGTTGCGGACCGAACGATCCTAGTTTCGTGCTCACAGCAATCGGTGTGACATTTGTGCTCCCCCTGATCATCATGACAACCACCTATGTGTTGACCGTGCGCACCCTGCAACAACATATGGAACAGGTCAAGGCGATTCGACTGTACAAACCAACCCATACGCGCGCAGCGCGTAGCACAACACCCTACTTGAAACGCGCGCATTCCGAACGGGTCTCGTTCCCGGGTCGAAAGTCCAGTATTCTGATGCAAAATGTGAGCACACGAAGTGGGAATTCGGGTGCAATCAGTCGACAGCCAAGTGATATTGTGCAACACAAACCATCTGTGTCCAGACAATCCCCAGACTGGCCGACGGAGCATCCGTCAGATAAATCTGATATGCCTTGTTCAAACAATGGGAAGGTAACACCGACGGAAACAGAGAATCGAATGGTACTGGAAGTCGACAATCAACAGACCGAATCGATCAAAGCGCGAATACTGAACAAGACCTATGATAATGAAGGTGCAGCGATCACATCAAACGAGACGGATATGCAAAGTGCCGAAATGAAACTGACTGTTTATCAAGGATACAAACGTGTTTTGTCCACGGATGGGACTAACAGCGGTCTGTCACATTTTCCCACGTTCGCACGAATTCACAGTGGAAAACGAGCGGTTCGAGTGATTGGAGTCTTGTTTGGATTATTTGTGACCTGTTATTTGCCCTTTTTTATTGTGTATATTATTGATGTGATGTGTGTGGAGTGTAAGAGTTGGACGACAATTGTGATTCCCCATTTGGAATGGCTTGGCTATCTCAGTTCGATGCTCAATCCGGTTGTGTATCACTCATTTAATCCGACTTTTCGTCGAACATTTCGACGCATATTTCGCTGTGCGTGTCGTTCCCTCCCGGATCATCATGCGATATGGTGTAGGCGAGTACGAATCTGACCGTACGTATCCCGGGGAACAAGTGGGTAGGAAAATACTATTTCTTATTCATATTCTTATAATTATTCATTATGTGACAGAAACCATACAGTTTATTTCTATACTATATATATACATATATACATTTATGTGTAAAAGCATGTTTTGTTTTTGTTGTTGTTGTTCAACAGCAAGCGAGTTAAATGAAAATTAAGTGGCCGTAAACCAGAATGTGGGTAGACGAGTGAATTTGAACAGTAGGAATGCGCTCAGACGATTAATGGCTGTTCAAAGTTGGGAACGACAATTCTACACAGTATTTGAAAAAAATCCTTTGTTCACCATCTTGCTAAATTTAGTCTTCTTGATGACTTTGGTAATGGTAATACTGTTGACCTGAAGCTGCATCTGGATCGATATGCATCGGGATGCTGCAATCATCTCCTGAGCTTCATCTGACCAATACAGAACAACTAGGCTTCACGTGTTACCAACGGCCAAGGCAATTAGCATTTGTCTGTTAAACCTTATTGGTAGGTGCAACGTAGATTGGTCCTACAGGTTCTTCGATGTGATAAAACTGGAGTAACCAGAGTACGAGCGCAGTTATGACGTCACATGGATAACAACGACAATAGAACTCTCGTGAGTGTGCAACGAAGTTGTCTTTGACCCATATTCTTCGTGGCGTACCCTCCGCTCCGCCCCCATCTCCTATTCTTCATCCACTGATGAAATTAATCAGATTGATCAACCCCGTCGTATACAACACTCTACATACATTTGATTTAAACCGAATAAATGGGGATAGAGTGAATACCATTGGTAAAAGAAGGAAACGTTTATTCCGTAAAACCATATAGTTTTACAAGCTTGGAGTATTCACCTTTGATTAAATGAACTTTCGTACACAGGCCTGTAGGATACGAACGAGAACACTGAGTGGAAATTGCTACCAGTGCCAAATTCATTAATAATTACCGTTTGCCTTGCCATATTCAGCAATTAGTCTTGAACGAAACAGTACCGGCATTTCATCAGGCACCAATGAAACCAAAGTTAGATGACAGTATTCGATTCCCCGACCCGGTGATGACAAAATAGTAACCTGTACTGAGTTCAGCACCTGAATGACCATCACAACAACTTAGTTCCCATTCTGCTGTTCTCGCATTGCTCGCGGTGTAATCGAACCAATGCGCATGACAGGGATGGTGAACGAGTTCACCCAAGACGGTTATCAACCATGGCGCCCAAAGATACAGTAGCCATTCGGATATATACCCAAGCCAAATGTCGTGTGGTTCGGTAAGACAGTTGTCATGTAAGCGCAATACGTTCCCCCAGTTAGAGAAATGTAAGTCGAGAGGGTGCGTCGAAATTGTGCTTTTTAGTCTCACTAATGTTGCCTAGTCAATCGAACTCGTCACTGGCAGCTTCCGGTTGGTCGTGATTCCGTTCCAAGTTTTACACGTCCACGTGTCAAAAGCGTCAATGTAAAACAATCATTATTCCACAATTCCTCCTAGTGTGAATCATACGTAGATAAAACGAGTTATGCGATTGCCGAAAATTGAGAGGGTTATATTCCATCCAGACTAGGTGTCGTATGATCAGAGTGATGATCACGTGTGTACACACATATAATAACCTGGATATGAGCTATAATCCCTCTGGTCAATTCACATATATTCTCTGTCAATCCAACGGTAGATTTAATCGGTATGACTTTTAGTGTTCAATGTACAAAAAAACATTATCTTAACAGCAGGATTTTCAGTCTGCTTTGAAATTAGCAAGGCGATACCACAGAAGCCGTACTACATGTACACAAGCACAAAAATGTACAAAGTGAAAAATTATGGTATAATTCAGTAATGAACCCTATTTCTGCAAGGAATGAAGGGAATATGACCTGAAAAGACAATAAGCTTTTGCGCACCTGCCTAGACCTAAGCGAATGTCATTATATATATATATATATATATATGGTGTCACACACCACATAATCAGAAATTAATCGTAATGCACAGCTTATGCACATCTTGTACACAGAATTTTTGAACTGTCTAATGGAGAAGGAGTCAAGAAAAATAACACCTATTATGAACAAAGATGTGACCTGAATCGATCAAGCCGGGGTAAAAAGCTGAGAGCAGAACAAAAATGGTGAATTCGCGTTTCATTCGAGCATCAAGCAGAAGGTGTACAATGTGTGCAATCTGATCACATAAAATGAAACTGAACGGCTATTTTTTGGGTATTTAACGAGCTTCAGACAGCACAATTTATACCCGGGTATTAAGACAGATATTGTGTCATAATTTCTCTGTGTGCATCGAACATCTCCGACAATGCGAACTGCAAGTTTGCAATGTGTATCTATGCAAACATGTCCCCCCGCGACCCCTAAGAAATGAAATGCAAATCAATCCCTCGGGCAAACCGTATTTTCAAATTAATAACTGACAAGAAACGACATATACTCTTTTGTGAGAGTAAACAACCGACAAAGTAACGATTTGCATTTTGGTATCGCAGAGGAAGTTCCCCATCCGCGAATGGAAGTGAATGGATAGGAACTGATTGCAGGTGCAGAATGAGGGCGAACAGGACTAACGAGNACATCGTGGGAACGAGAGAGGGACAGAAGTCGTATCGCCCACCGGTTACTGACTGCCAGTGTAGAATCAATCACTAAGACGATTGCATTTTATCGCGATAGCGTGATCGAGTACCGGGAGAAAGATAAACGCGAAATGAATCCAAAGGGGGGGAGAAGCGATGCTCGGTAGAGTAGTGATGATGTTAGTAGAAGTAACGATGTGGTTAGGCGGACAGAAATCATTTATTGAAGACCGTAAGTGACGAAAACCAGTGCGGATAACGAGCTAGATAGATTTTACAGCTCTACTGGAGTATACTTAAAACTCAATTTGACGGGAAAGCGCTTGTTTGTGTGTGTATCGTTTGAGTGTCGAGTACTACACAAGTGCACAAAGTAGACATCAACAGACAGGTAGGATCAATGTAATCAGGTTTGAGTGTGGGCAAAGATTCAAACCTCTCCGAAGCGAGTCATTTGCACAAACCCACATGACAGAGAAATGAGACTTTTCCGTTTCAATGTAAATAAACAATAAGTCAGTGACAGGTGTGGATGTAAGCCGGATTGACTGAAATACAACACATCGAAAAACGCGACAATTTTCAACAATTAATTGTTTGTGAATAGGTTTCAATTACTCTCTAATTTTATTAGCAAAAAGCAAGTAGAACAAGACTATCAATCTATTTAACAGTTCAACCGCTTGTAATTTGTATTGCATGATTAAGAATAAAGTATGGTAATGGGCTGATGTGGAAGCCAACGGTACAACAGTTCCCGCGCAATCCAAGCCATCCCCCGTTCGTGGCTTTGCGTAATTCAAAATTCGATAAACTATGCGCTTCGAGGGAGAATGTGTGGAAGGATGTCATGATCAGTTCGATTATGACGCAACGATATGACTAAACAAGTAAAAGGACAAACCCCTTGTGTGTACAGGACCTACTGTATTATTTTTCTTCATTACACACCTAAGTGTGCTGAACAGTAAACGGGGCGAAAACCAGTCACGAGGACCCGCTGTTCACTGGTGGAAACTGGCAACATAAGCCCCGAGGATTGGAGTGGCGAACCACATAAGGCTCCGATAGGTTAGGCGTGGACGACAGCAGAGCTGCCTAACACCAAAGTCGGGTGGCTGTGGTATTAAACAAGAAACCGGCAATTGAAAACCCCGAATGTAAGAGCAGCGAACAAATTAAAATCCCAATAAGATGAGGTTAGAAGTAAGCCGGTCGGCAGCGACGGTAACTCCCACCTGGACGCTTAGTGCCCGAAACACACCACTCGTGCGGTTTAACAGGTTTGAAACCATGAAACGTGGTAGTAATTTAACACCTAATAGATAAACACACATGATCAAACGATGTGATGTTTCTTCTTCTTCTTCTTCTTCTTCTTCTTCTTAAAAAACACTATCTGCGCTATATGTAGAACATTCGAAGAAACCATATTCAAACAGCATGAACTTACATGACCATATAAAATGTCCAAATTGATTAAACCGTTGGCCAATAAAATAGCAGCAATCCTGTACAATGACGGAGGAGTTGTAGATCCAGGATCCTGGATTTGTAAGAAAAGAATAAAAGTGAGAAGCCATCTTGGTAGAGGGAACAGGAACACTACACATTATTAAGTGATCGTTTAGCTTCATTTGAAACGTTTATAAATGAGTAACAAAATTGGAAAACCAAGCCATTAGACATCAAAAGTTGAAAATTATGCCAACAGTAAGTAAGTAAATACACAAACTCGGTCCACATTGTTGAAGTTCATAATCATTCACTGAAGAATCTTTTACTCAATCGAAGACGAGCGCCAGCTTGTCAAATCAATGGACTTAATTGAACTTGAAATGAAGTACATATACTAACTGTAGTACAAATTTACATGGTCAGATAAAGAGTCCAGCGAACGGGTCAGTTAGTGAATTAAAATGCACAAACTTAAGTACTAATGAATGCACATAGATTTAAAAGTTTGGAAAAGTATCTCATCTACTAATAAAATAGATAGTAGCTAACCTGTGTAAAATGAAATTTGTGACCAAGGATGTGGGTCAAATCCAGCTTGTCGGGATTGTAGAAACGGATCAACTTTACGAGCTGCTCGCTCATATTTTCGCGGAATTCACCAACATCCAGGATTAAATCAAGCACTCGATTGGGATCCAGATCGAAGTAGCCAATTAAAGACCTGACCTGAGTCATGACCGCGTCCATTGGACCCCTTGTTTGGGATAACTCCGTAATCAATTTGGCGTAACCCTCGTTTTCCTCACGCAACAAATTAAACTTCTGTTGTTTAAAAAATAGACGCGTTTTGGTCCGCACATAACGCGTTTGAAATTGTTGCTTCGATTGGATTAGGGACATATTTTCCAGAGTATCCTCGGAAAGTCTTTCCATCAACAGTGCTGGATTAACATGTGCCTTGCACACGTGCAGTAAACGAAAGTAGCGATCGCGCACGGCCTCCGAATTCACATCTACAACGGCCGAGTCTTTTAGGATGAAGCAAAATCATGAAATCTAAATAAAACAACTAACCAAGAATCCATAGAACGTCCAGTAGTTTAGATTCAAACATATTTTCATCTTGGAACAGCTGTGCGATTTTAAGAAGCGCAGTAAACTTGGAGGCTTACCTTAACCAATCCAGGTAAAACTTTTGAAAGAACGTCCACTTTTCCTTCACCATTGACCAACTTCACAAAAAGATCCAGAAGTAGTTTACTGCACTGGGTGATCCCGCCTTCCTTGCATTTTGTGAAACTATAGAAAATAAACGTAAAAAACAGTTTATAATGTTAAAGTCTAGATGAAAAAATCGATTTATTAAACACCCGTATGAGAAATAGTAACAACGATGAAACTCGTGCTATCAAAGAGTTTACCGTTCGGTTATGCGAACTGAAAACCTTAAGCTTAAACCTTAAAACAGAAACCTAATACAAGCTCTACTGAGGTAAGTGTGGTAGTAAACCGGGCGACGATACAAAAAAAGAATGTCAAACAACGAGTGAAAAATGCACGATAATAAAACAGGACTAAGTTAACAATACACCTGCGTCAAACTTTATCGAGGAATTATTGTCGACTGAAAGTGAAATGAATTCCAAAAACGAAATCTTCTCTTCTGTTCGGAATATGGGAAAGTTTACAGAAACCAACGCATCGGTACATTGGACTTTTTGAGATGAGCGATAAATACTTAGAACTCAGCATTCAAGTACTGCAAAATGATGAAGCTTCCGCGTCCTCCTTTGCGCCAGGACAAAACAACTTGATTAATTTAATTGTTTAGCAAAAAAACCATACATTTCTTTACTATCCCGACTAATATATAAACCGTGACTTAAACTCATAAGAAAAATTCTGATACTAGCTATGATCAACTCTTAGCTTGATTTTGCGGGGAATACCCAGGTTAAACAGAACTATGGGTTATCATGTGAATCCCGAAGGATCTCTATCTCGCATGTGTTGTTTAAGAATAAGTGAAGACAGTGGCGAGCAGGCAACGTCGTCATAATCAGAATATGGTTTGTTTTTCGTTAGCTAACCCAATGCCGATCAGAGCCATGGGATGTCAACGACAAATGAGGTCTCGCTTTCCACTACAGCAGCACAGAAGATAGTAGGAGTGAATAT
>UZAN01041161.1:0-21430 GCA_900618425.1 Echinostoma caproni
AGCGCCAATTTTCATTCTATGATACGCAATCCGAATCAGGGCATCCGTGAATTCATCTTGGATTTGCTCACTCAAGCTGCAAAGTGTGATCTTGGAGACTTACTAGACATGCAGTTGAGAGACCGACTGATCGCTGACATTAACAATACCGTTTTGCAAAATGAACTTCTAAAGCTGTCCAATCCGACGTTAAAAGACGTGCGGGCCCATTGTGAACAATATCAGGACATTCGCGCCGCTACTTCATCCATGCCGTCGACCGTCGAATCTACAGCCATGTTCAATTCACTCAAAACTAAATCCACGAAAGTTCATGCTACAGCCGGACGTTTCAAACCAGTTACACAATCTAGCTCACAGAATGTGACATATTCGGATAAGTCCTATGGCAATTGTGCATCCTGTGACAAACGTCATTCCAGATTCACATGTCGATTTCGTTACGCTTCATGTCACAAGAGTGGCAAAACTGGTCATATTCACTCTGTGTCGCCGTACCAACACTTGTCGTTTAATTCAATCCAAGAACTCAGAAATGAGTGACNTAGACAAACATTTTTTCTTTATCTTTGGCAAATACCCCCCTCCCCATTCCGGTCACATTCGTAAACAACTATTCAGTTCCACTGGTAACTCATTTTATTTTATTTTGGACAATGGTAGTGTAGATTGTCTAATTTCTGTTCGTGATTTAAAACAGTTTGCTCCAGATGCTAAACTTCAGCCGTCCACTTTCACCATAAATGGCATCACTGGACACTCATTACCTGTTGTTAGTTCTTGTGAGATCTCAGTCAGTGATCACTATTCTAAAAGTACTACCTGTACATTCATCTTAACCGTTTCTGGCCCCTCCATACTGGGCTTGAAAGCTATGCAAGCAATAAATGTCAATCTTTCCTTGTTAACCTCTATCGAAACTGAAAATGAATTGAAAGATTTCATTATCAAATGCTCGAAGACCAATGGTGACATGAAAATTCCCCCAGTGAAACTACCAGTTAATGACGATCCAGATTTTCTCAAACGCCGAGTTATTCCAAATGGCGTTCACGGACCTGTCATGAGTGTATGAAAAACTTGTGTTCCAAAGGTGTTAAAGAGAATGTGGCGTCTTCAGCATGAGGTACACCAATCATCACACCACACAGGTCGGATGGCAAGACCCCTAGAATATGTGGCGACTATCGAAGTACCTTAAATTTATGACTGTTAAAGCAGACATGTACAACAGTTGAACCAGATGACATTCTAAATAAGTTGACTGGTTCTAAGGTCTTTTCCAAGATTGACTTAAAGATGCATATTAATAAATTCCGTTAGACGAAACCTCCTTCACTTTGACAACTATTAATACCGCCTTTGATATCTGCAGATACAAGTTTTTGCCTTTTGGTTTATCCATTTCTCCTGCCATATTTCAACAAGTTATAAATGACATTATTAGTGATGTCTGGTGTTGAAGCATATTAGGATGACATTATTGATCATGCCCCTGACAAGTCCACTCATGACGCAGGATTGCTTGAACTCTTTTGTTGCTGTTAATCCTCAAAGGTGCTCATTTTCTATCTCTCGTTTTGAATGTTTTGAATACTTAGTTGAGAGTAAAGGTTTTAAACCTGACCCAAACCGTCTGTTTCCTTTAACAAAAGCCAAATCACCGTCGAACATACACGAACTCAGACCACTGATGGGAGCCCTACGGTAGAGTCATCCCTAATTTCAATCAGAAAGCTTCACTTCTATTTATTCTCTCTTCTCCTGACAAATTTGTTTGGACAGATGTTCATGAACATTGCTTACGTGAATTGCTAAATTTTCTGCAGACTGATGCTGTATTTCACCCATTAAATCCCAAAATTCATTCCATTGTTATTACTGATGCATCACCTGATGGCACTGGTGGTATTCTTGAGCAAAATGGCCATTCGATTATTTGTGTGTCTCGCCAGTTAACAGCAGCTGAACGAGGCTATGCTCAAACTCATCGCGAAGCCTTAGCTGTATGTTGGGCAGTCGAGCGCCTTCACAGGTTCCTTTTAGGCCATCATTTCACCATCGTTACTTATCATGAGGCCTTGGTATTCATTTTCGATCCTGGGAAATCCCTTTCCAGAAGCTCTGTAGCTATGGTTCAGCGTTGAAGTATCTCACTTAATGCATATGATTACACTATTGAACATCGCAGTGCCAAATACATCCGATACGTGGATTACATTTCGCGTCAAGCGCTACCCGCTTGTGACTCGGAGGACAAATCTGATTCACTACTAGTACAACCTATACCTGTGAGCCGCCAGAAACTTATTCGTGACACACGCCATTACTTCTCTGCCGTGATGATTGCTTTGTGGAAGGGTTGGAATGCACAGACCCGGAAGCGATTTCCATATCACTATGCTTGATGAACGTTTAATTACGCCTGATGGATTGCTGTGTTTGAATGACAGAGTTGTTATTCCACCGACGTTAGGTAAAGCTGTACTTAACGACCTGCATTCCGACCATCTTGGGATAGAAAAGATGAAGTCATTGGCTAGATTGACTTGTTGGTGTCCGAACGTGGATGCCGACATGTGTTCAGAAGCAAAGAGCTGCCCTAAATGCTACCACAAAGTTCAACAGTTACCATCCAAGTGAGTTCTGTGGCTGGTGAACGTGTTCATGCGGATTATTGTGGTCTATTTATCAATGGAATTTATGCACTTGTTGTCACTGACTTCTTCTCCAAGTGGCCAGAGATATTTTTGTGGTGATCCAGGCCTACGTGATGACGCCTACTCTGGAGCGGCGTGTTACAGTTTCTGGACATTTGCGATCAATCAAATTTGAAGGATGACGTCAATGACATGTGCATGGCTCCTGACTACACGCTATTGGTGGATCGTGCCAGCCAATCCGAGGCAGTGCAGACAGGAGTAGAATTATGCAAGCAGTATTGCAATCCGAATGGTGGAAGCCTGGATAACTAATAATCTTCTTTTGTATATATTATTTAATCACCTTCATTTCTTCCAATAAACTAACTATGTTCTACTATCTTTGTGGCATTTTCCTTGCGTCTCGTTCACGTGGGATACTGCGAGCTCGTTCCTTTGCGGTCTAGTGTATCCGAAGTCCAGTCCGTGATAGCTGATCTTTGATTCGTGTTCTGTGATTCCCATTGCGTTGTTTGCATTCCGAATTCCGTGCGTACTACTACTACTACTACTACTACTACTACTACTACTACTACTACTACTACTACTACTACAATCATTGCATTTTTTAGTAGGTCACCCTCATCAGATTTTACTGTTCATGCCTTGCGTACAGTTTGCAGTCGGGAAGGAATTCATATTGTACTTGTTACTGATAATGGCAGTCACTTCTCCGCGAAAAGTGTTTCAGAATGGCTGCATAGCATTGACTGCAAACATTTGTTTACTGCTCCTGGACATCCCTGCTCTAATGGACAAGCAGAGAATTTTGTTAGAACACTTAAACGTGCTGTTTTTTCTTTGAATTCATCCACATTTTGTGAACTTGAAAGAGGTGTTGATCAGTTTCTTTTACGATGTCGTAATTCTGTTCATTCATTCACTTTTTGGCATAATTCATGAATTGTGCGGTTTGCAGTATAACCCATAGAAGGTTTGATAACGTGCTTATGAAGGATAGCATTGAAATTGGTCAAGATGCGATTACCGATAAATAGCCCATAGAAACGACGTGAGAGTGAAATGGCACGGCCAAATTTAAAGACTCCGCTCTGAATCCGAGTTCGCAATATTCAATTCCGGGTACAGTTTTGGTTATCTCAGAGTCAAGTGGATCAATACTGTTCTTGAAATGTTGATCTAGATTTAAACCGTTTATTATTTGTATCACGTGAAATCGTGCCATTGTGTACGTTCCTTTGTGGGTTCATATCAAGGCGTAACTTGCTAAATTTAAGAAACAGTTTCCTCAGAAACCTGTTTCGGCAACAGGCCATACTGACCAATCGGTATTAAAAACTCCGTATTTATAAGTGCAACCATACTATTCGATCAGAGAGCGCGATAGCTGTTTTGTGTCAATAGGACATTCGGAGTTGATATCACGGATGAGTGTGAAGTTTAAAACGGTTTCGTTCGTGTGTTTTACTCATCCTACATGACGCAGTTGTATACTTGCCGCCTTCAAAACTTTTCGCATTCAGCAGAACGCTAGTGATGTGCTCACATTCTGTCTGATTTGCATACAGATCAACCGATTCTCTCGAGACGTCAGAATGCGGTCAGTCACTCCCCTTCTCTCTCTCTGGAGCCCGCGCACGCTCGCGCGAGCTCATTGTTTATGAAGGTGTAGCCAAAAAGGTATGCCAAAACAGGTATCTGACGTGTAGTGTTTGTCAAACTAACAGGTTTACTCTGTAAACCATCTACTCCCATATACGGGGTAAAACTTCGCATCTTATTATCAGATATTATCTATAACTGCCACTACTTCAAAAATATTAGAAACCGATATAAACTAGTGAATGCATTTGTTCAGAGATGACTGATCGACAAAAAGGAAGAGAAATTAAGTAGTTTCAGAGTGAAAACTTCACAACGCCTGAAAAAATAAGAACTGTCATTCGAGGGAGAGACGGGCAGTTTTAAAGTCGTTTCAGTTAAAGCAGTTAGCGTAAGGTCAATTTTGTTTGCCAAAAATGTCCTCAGTCCACTCACTTTAGTAACTCAACCGCGTTTATCCGCAGAATAAAGCTTTTTGCCAACCGTCTGTGGAATACAGCTCCATTCTTACTTCCCCATTGTGTTTTGAATGGCGGCCCTTTGATTGGCCGCCTACCCCTTCCTGAAAATTGTATCTTTGTATAGTCAATAAAAGGATGTAAAATGAAAAGGAAAAGAAAATAAGGGGTTTCCAGTTTATATTATCATGTTTGGATTAGTCCATTCAGAGACACTCGAGGGTTTACGGCCAGAGTCCTGGTGGGGACACAAAAAGTATTACTGGCGAGTTCAAAACAGAATGAGCCAACTGTCCAGTTTTCTTTGTCGGTATTCACCAATATATTCATCGCTTTTAAAGTGCAGTCTTCAGTTCCTCCATATATTTGTACTACTGCATGTGGTCCACTTTCCTCCCGAGGTTATTTCATTAGTGCGCGATTGAATTGAGTTTCAGAGACTGACATAGAAGCTATGGGAGTGACTCGGATGAAGTTTGTGTACGGCAACCAAAGAGGCAAAGGCGCTCTATATTCCTGGAAGGTCATCTCGTTATTTGCGCCTAACAGTGAAAAGATATATGTGATTGATTCAAGTCTCTCTCTCCTCAGGTGCAACAAGTAGTCGGGTTTGTAATGCTTATAATAGAGTCATTATCCCATCGAGGAGTACTAAAATGAGCGAGGCATGATGCCCAAAACAAGCTTACCTAGAGGAGGTATGTTGTACCGTGTACAATTAAAATGAATAAAAGACCTGGTGTGATCCAGTCCGAAGCGTCTACTGAGTGCCAAACCTCGAGTTAACCTGTGGCTTGTTTTGACCGGGTTTGGTTATTGATTCTCTCTGATTCGAAATCGAATCAATGTTTCTTTTGATCTTTGTGGAGGGACGCAGTGATAGTGGGTCACTTAATGTCCACGGATCCTTGTTGATAGTTACTTCCCCAGTTTTTATGATATGTTGTTTCAGCAGTTCTCGCAGTATATTTTCGCACATAACATTGCTCTTGCCCTTTTCCATTGTTTGATATCTCTTTTGGTTTTGAAAGAATTATCAGTTGCCAGGCGGTCGGTATGTGGGCGACTTGGATTCCGGGTGATTGGAGAAATCTTGATGTCATTACCGAAACATCCTTGATAAATGGCAAGGTTATTCTTGCTTCTCCGTCTGTTTTTTGGTTTCTTTATTGAGTCAGTGTGCTTTTGATGAAGTCACGGATGGACCTGTTGCGAGCAAATACACCGAAGTGGTATCTTTCTTTTTTCTTCCTAAGTATTTCGGGGCTGTAAAGCGCTTGGATTCTTCCGAATATGGTCCTAATACAGCACCGTTTGTGGCTATATGAATGATTACTTTTAAAGTTTTGCATTTAAACTGTATACGTTGCTCTGAAGTAGACCGTTGTCTCCAGCTTTTTTGATGGCGTTCTAATGATCAAGATGTCCATATATGGTCTTTGGTTATTCTTCTCCGTCTTCACTGTGAATTTGATCTCAGTGAACGTGTTATTATTGATGTTATATGTACGGATTAGCTTGGACTTTTTCAAGTTGATAAATGTGTCAGTTACTGAACGATTGCGTGAGATGAGCACTCAGACAGGGAAATAAAGCAATAGGCGGTACCTGAAACCGTTTCGTTTGGTACATTGTACATTCAACCCTTTTCATGAAGCCGCCTGTACATTTAATCAATCAGTCCACCTACTTACCGTCCGTCATAAAAGTCTCAAATACTTGAAATGCTTGTCGCGTGATATTTTTGATTCCCATACTAGTTACCTTTTTAAGTATCACTTGAAGTGAAAAGAGTATACAAATGTGTAAACCTAAAACTTTGGAAACTGTACATTTACCTTAAATGCAACAGCATTTTTATCACGCAAAATTGTAACATGGTTTGGTTATATTTATTTTCTTCTCTGACGGTGTAGAGCCTCAAAATCATTATCTGTACTGCAGGGTGTTTTCCGGTGAACAATGAATTCATCGTATAGAGTCGTTCAACGCTAAAAATTCAGGAGCGTTGTATAACTGTTTAATCTGACATGTTGGGATTGATCAACATTGTTTATCCATTAGAATTTAAAGGGGTATCCACAATTATTAGACACATCTTGTGAATCAACAGACATCATAAGTTGATCTTAGCCGAGGCTTTCACAATGTGTTAACTCTAAATGGAAGATCCCACAGTGCCTTGGACTGACATCTATTTTACCAAATTAATTGTGGAATCCTGCTGTTATTAGTAAAGGGTTAATGTGTGTGTGTGTGTGTGTAAACGACCCAAACATGTCCCCCAGCGGGAGGTCGTTGCTTGGGTGTGTTAACTTGGGTGTGGTATAGGATAAGATGAACTAATGACAGCTCAATGTTATACATGGGATTTATGCTGAGTCACGCTCAAATGGTTCAGGTTTCATATAACTCTCTCTCTGTTTGTCAAAACAATGCGATGTAACCCGGTTCACAGAGAAACATTTGATGGATCCTTATAGTTAATTACTATGTCAGGCATTCACATATTTTCCGATATATTTCTCCTTAGAGATTGAACTTGCTAGTGTTCTGCTAACGTCATACATGGTTCACGAAGCGCCCTCATCCATTTCTCCTTTTGTTACCTCTTGGCCACAGTAACTTCGGATGTACCGTGCCGATGCAATGATCAAAATGTGCATTTCCGGAATGCAAATTTGAGCCGCTTATTTATCATGGGATCTATTTCCCCAGTTTCTGTTCAATCATTACATCACTTCAGCCAGTTGTTGTTGTAATATTGCAGTATCCAGGAACGATTAAGTGATATATACGTACACAATACATTTCTCAGTGTATATCCTTCAGAACTAGTCCTTTATCTCCTTTTTGGTTGTGGTAATTTTAGAGATGTATACCTGAGTAAAGGTTGAAAAAATGGATAACTATTTCCGAACACCTACTTACTACATCCTGTCTTTCATGCAGAAAGAAAGTTAACGCTGGCGCATTGGATTTACTAAGAAAGAAATAACATTTTCGACTAGTGTTAGGTGGGAGGCACTTCGGACACATGGTCACGTGATGGAAAGGGATTTCACAAGTCAAGTCAAGAGTGCACTTTATTCATCCAACGTGGACAGAATTTTCGGTGAAAAGAATGTTCTCGCTTTTGCTTTGGCATTGCACGCTAAAAGTGAGCTTTAAGATATGACAAATAGTTACTGAGATGATAATGAATTGGACACCGAGAATGCGTGAAAAAATAAGGAATATTTCAACGTGGAAATTTACATTAGACTGTGTATAAGTTCGTTTGATATTCGCCCCCTAGAAACCAACAAACGTGAAAGGCAAGGTACAACGGAGTTGTGAAAAATAGTGGTACGATTATATAAAGGTTTAAATTTATTGCGGGTGACAGAAGTTGAAATGGAGCTAGATAGGGCTGTGTATAAGGGATGTGACGCATCGGACAAGATAAAGTCACACAGACGGTCACACGCATTCAGGTGTTGGTTGACAATGGAATCAACCAGCTCCTCATAAGATATAGCTTCATATCCAGAGATACTTTTCAGAGAGCGTCTAATTATTATGAAATCCTTAGACAGTAGACCGGTGAAGATAACGGGAGAGCAGTAGTTCCTACGGCATAAAACGCATGAGAAAATAAACTTGCAAATGGTGTACAATGACACCGTCAGATGCCAAAGGCGTGAAATATATAAGGTCCACTTTCTGATTTTAAGTGTTTGTTCTAGAACCATTTGAGGTCAGCAGACACGAAGCATCGAGGATATTTGAAGTGTTTTGACCTTTCAACTTTTAAGTTATTGATTAAGATATTGGGAACAGATGATCCAGAAAGAGTTGATGGACTACGGCCAATGGTAAACAAAATTCAATGCATTTATTGGGGTTTCAAGAAAGGTTAACACCATCGGACCATTCAGAAATGAAACTTATGGCTGACTGAAGGGGGTATTTGTTGTGAGATGCACCACCAACTACTATATCATCGGCATATTTAAAAGTGAAAACATTTGGGGTGACTGGCAAATTTTAGATTTAAAAGGAAAATAGAAAAGGGGATAAAATTGTACCCTGCATTACACCCTAGTTTACAGTAACAGTAGAAGACCTTAATACCATTGAGACAAGGGTATTGGGTTTCGGTCGGTAAAATAGTCGTGCATCCAATTCAAAAGATCTGGCGGGAGACTATTTCGCCGTAATAGTATCAATCGGATGATTATGTCGACAGAGTTAAACGCGCTTGTGTAGTCCAAGAAACAAACATAAACAATTTTGTGTTTTTGGTCTATAGTGGATAAAATAGAATAAGACAAGCAACCGCATCTAAAGTAGAGCGACGCTTACAAAAAGCAAACTGATTGGAATCACAAAAATAAAGATTAGAGGATAGATGTTTAATAATGATTCGCTCAAAAGTCTTAAGAAATACTGAAGACGAGGTAATAGGCCGAAACTTACCTTTTTTTCTTANTTTTCTTAGGTACTGGAGTGATGCGCACATCAGGCCATGTGGTAACTAATCTTCCTTCTGACAAACATGTATTAATGGTAAATGAAGCGGTTTGTGTGAGGTGGTTTGCACATGTTTTAAGGACCAGCGGATTTATTTCCGTTGACAGCATTTAACTTCTTTAAAACTGGCTCTCTTGTGACAGACACAGGAAGGTGGCAATCAAGTGACGTTGTGTTTGGACTCGGTAAAGCTTGCACAACGTTTTTCACTGAAGCAAATGACCTGTTGAGCTCATTGATATCACATGACACTGAAGTAGGTAAAGTTGAACGACCACAGATCAACTTCAGTCCGTTCCCAAGCTGACGGCAGGATTTGTCTCCTAGCACGGTGTCAGCATACAATTGATTAAGAGGTGCTATCTCACTTCTGATGTGAAAGTTGACAGACTTGAGCGTCAGTTTATCTCTCGAGCGATTTGCCCTTTCTTTTGAATGGGTCGGGCTGTAGATGAATCCTTTCTTGAGAGCAGTACACATCATAATAATAGTTGAGGTAATTGGTAAGGTTCTCACCGAAGAGGATCGAAGAGTTGTTGTAAGTCCGTACCGCCAACCATGGATTTTAACTCCATCAAATTGGTCAGATTATTTCGTCGTAAACGTATCTTACGTGCATCGTACTTCATCAGGGTTTGTTGCTTGCATTTACCATATATTGTAGGTATAACTTTAATCGGACAGTGATCGGAACTGCCCACTGGTGCACGTTTGAAGGCACTGAAAAAAGATGGTTCGTTACCGAAAAAGTGGTCCAAGGAGGCGTCATTCCGAGTGGAAAAAGTACCAATGTTCTGAAAGGACAAAAGTGTGTAAAACTCACATCAGATCTGTTGAAATCGCCAGTAACGATGAATACAGATGTGACAGGTTTCTCCAACCTGATTGGATAGAATACATCAAAGAAAGTAGAAAACTCACTAGGAGTACAGCCAAGAGTGATGTAGAGGTTGGAAAAGATGATCGAAGAGTGACGCAGGAGAAAACGTTGTTTACATTCTACAGAAATACAAGAAATCTTTTGTGTGCAGTGAGTAAATATGCATTTGGTGGAGTTACACCACGACCGGCGCACATAAAAGATGACGCCTCCACCTTTAGTTTTCCATCCTGGAGGTCTATCTGCTCGAAATAATTGGAAGCCTTTGATCTGAACCAATTCGTCCTCGACGGATTCTTGTAACCAAGATTCTTGGAAAAGTAGCACATAACTTTTGGAGTACTCCCCGTAGTGAACCAGAAGCCCCATGTCCGATAGCTTAGAAAGAATTGAGCAGACGTTCAACAAAGAATTAATCGGAAAACGCATGCGCTTCAGGTTTCGGTATTCCAGTGCAACTTTCCAGCCAGCGCGATCTGTTTTCCGTTTGCCATGTGAATTTTTCGTGAACCACTTAACCTTATTTCTCACAAAACGAGAAAAAGCATGTAAGGACGGTTCGTTGATATATTTCTCGGATACTAGTATGGAAATCACACTGAGCGCGTCGTAGATTATCATTGAGGTCATCGTAATTGATACAATAGTATATCCAGTGGTTGTGTGTGATAAAAACACCAAAGCTCCAGCGATCGCAAAAAATGAAACGGCCAATTTCAAAGGCCCCACCAGATTAAACTGCTTCGAACTGCTTCGTGCTCATAGTGGGAGCTAGTTAATTCTAATTGCTTTATCCGCCGTTGCGGAAGATAGCGATCGGGCTAAAACATCAATGGGCCAGAAACCTATAATTGAATAGATTGGATGGCATAATTCTCGAACATCCGCGGTCTCGGTCAGATGTATGGAAACCACACTCGTATCTGCCCTCTGTGGTCCTCGACTGAGCTCAGGCTGAATGGTGTCCTCTCACTTCATCGAACGAGTAACGTGTGTCACGAAGCAACTCCCATTTTGCACACACTAAAAGCCTGATTTAACTTTGTTTTCATTTTACTTCCTTTTATTGAATATACAACGATACAACAACTTTTCAGGAAGGGCGAGGCGGCCAATCAGAGGACTGCCATTCAACACACAAAGAGGAAATTCAGGCAGTGGTGGTGGGGTTCGAACACATCCCCGGGGTGATAGTTTGGTGAAGTTATCACCGGGCCACCACCGCCCTTCTCCCTTAGTTGTGCCCCTGCCTCAAATAAACTAAATATTAACCGATCGTGCTGCCGTAGGATCACTGTTGAATACAACATTAAATATACCACAACATGAAAGATAAGCAACCAACGGTCTGGAGAAATCTTTTAAAATCAAAAATGTATCAATTTGAATCCCTCTAGTTTACATCGAAGCGAGTCAGTGAAAATGGAATTTACATTCCGAATCTCTCAAGCGGTGTTCTCCTTGCCCCCTGCTTCATTTCTGTTTTGCGGCGTCATCCACGTTCCAGTGTTCATTGTGGCCCGTATGGATTATACGGGGCAAATGGGGGGGGAGAGAGAGTTTATTTATTTTCCTCAAGTTTGCTCAGACCAGATATATGGCGTGCCAGACGGAATGGATCGATAATGCTTGTACGCTCAGTATGATCCCATGGGAAACAGTTTGTCGCTCAAACTCGCCATTCAGTGTTTATGTAACAAAAAGTTATTGAACAAAAAATAATTCATTATTTTAGAGTATCAAGCTTGGATTAGCCCATTCGATTGTTCAGAGACACCAGGCACTCAGTATTTTATTCACAAAGTCGGAACAGTAGGACACACGTCGTTCCAGGTTTCAAATGCATAGGGTGGTGTTCTCGAATCTAGTCGAATAATCGCCTACTTGTGTGATGTATTTGCGTCGATCCACAGTAAATCAGTTTAGTAATCAATCAAGTAAATCAGTTAACACAAAATGAGACCATAGAGTCGGGAACCTTATTTAACTGCAAAGACACAACTGGCTTAAATATGAGTAACACAAGAAGCGTAGAAGCAGAGTATTAATTACATCGGATAATCTCTTCCGCCTTCAAAGGCAAAGAAATGCAAACCGACTTTTTCTCAATTTCTTTCTCTAGAAAAGTGCACTCCTAGTAAGGGATCAGTTTTGTAACTGAGCGTTCCGAATAACCATTGCGTGCACAAACCGGCGCTAGCCTTCTGTCCTGTACTCATTGCAGGTCTCCTTTGCTCTAACCACTAAGCAACAAAACAGGTTCCTTTTTACCTTACGCGGTACAAAACTTCAAAAGTTGATGAAGAGATTTTTCCAGTTTACCTTTTTATGCACTGAACGCTGCGCATGACAGGCGAGTAATGCACACATTCAGATACAGCAATTTAGCGATATATTTCATTTCTAAACTAAACGATGTGCTGTTGACGTGCAGTGTTGAACCTGCTGCATAGTTCGGTCGGATTCGATCTTGCGTCAAGTACACAAAAAATGTCATTTACGTATTGTGTGTATAGCACACAAATGATTTTAGAAATTCAGAAATCTAATTCGTTCATAAAATGCATCTTTTGCTTCTAACAATCAGTGATAAACATCGGGAATAAGGGCCGAAAGTGCGTTCAAATCGGGTTGAGGGAATACTGGACGAAGAAGAAGTATGAAGAAACCTGAAATACTTTTACAGCAAAACAAATTCGAGAGTTTTCATCTTTTTCAACTGAATATATTGTATTATTGTATTGACCAAGTGCGGTGATTCGGTCATCTTAAATATCAAACCAGTGTATTAGTTCATCGTAACGAAGTTGTAGTCAGGTGATCGGGTGACGTAAACTGTCATCCTTGCACAAATCAATGGCCACAAAAGTTACTTGTACATATACAATATAAGAATGAATGGGACAATCACACCAACACCACCCACATCGATTGCCAGTATGTTCTGTTTTCTTGCTCGTCAGTGTTAAGATTTGAAATCAAACGGGTGAACAGGAGATAAAAGTAAACAGAACTGGACCTGAACTGGGACGGCATTGAGTGAGAGACAATGAGGGAGAATCGTCAGCATGAATACAACGAGATGCAATTTATCTACTAGTATTTCGGATCATCCACTGCATTTACCATTCGAGTTTTGAATGAAAAATATAAAGATAAATTTGAAATATAATCTATTGACCTTGTCCTAGGAAACATTCATAGGCGAACTGAGCGGATCCTAATAGTGGATGGAGGTGTTACAAATAAGAATGTGATAGTTACTAAACAATGACTGCTACTGGTTCATTTGAAAATAAAAATAAAATTTAAAACCAAACACTTATTCACAGAGTAGTTGTCAAGCCCAGAATGTGCACGTCTCAAGGGTGAAGCCGTGAACACATGCAAACACACTGTATATGTGGAAACTGATGAATTTCCTCTGATGAGACCGGATCAAATCACCCGCGTAGAGCAGAAAGTTTGCTTGGAAAATACCTTCCTCTTTCAAACCCTGCCATACAGATTTGAATAGAAGGCATCGAAGTGAAAGTCAGTTTTGTAGAATATTACAGTTTGCTAAAAATATGTTCACCAGTGCCGATATCGCTGCCTGAAAAATCACGTGGCAAGCGACCAAAAAATGTTTCACAACGTCATCCATTCGAAAGAGTGAAACTTTTTTTAAAAGCATTCAAGGAAAGGGGGTAATAGAATCAAGTCACTTATGGCATCCCGATGAAGCCACTGTGTGGAAGGGACGTGTAGCACTGTCAGGTGTTTTCCGTTACTGCTCTCCGCGCAGGATTTAATCACCCACTGCGATCATCACTATGGTTAGGACCAACTCAGCTCTTGTGGACTGTGCTTGAAGAAGCATTATTTGTGATTCACTCCTCTGAAAAGATTATTTTACACTCGAGGGTAAAGCGGTTAGTGAAAGAGAGTGCCGCATGATACAGCGAGAAGAACAAAGTTTTGTGACAGTGAGGAGCCTAGAATATTCAAGTTCTGAGGATTAGGGGAGATATATTTGTGTATTGCACAATTGTGCAACAAACAGTAGACGGGATAGACCCCATAGTAGCGAAGGCCTGCTATTCATCAATGGCAACCGGTAACCTAAGCCCCCCCCGAATTGGAGTGGCGAACTAAATAAGGACCCGTTAGGTAAAACGTGGTACTGAACCGGACGACAGTAGAGCGATCTACCACCAAAGTTGCCTGGCGATAGCGGGACTCGAGTATCGAACCATGCGTTCTAAAGCACGCCGGTGACTGCGAATAAATCACTGCGACAGCACCACAATTTTGATTACCTTCCCTCCTTCCGCTGCGCGACGTCCCATTTTTCTTAAAACGGTAGGTGATACATTTACGGTCTTGAATATTTTCTGAACTAACTGTAAAACCCACACCCAAAGGTGCCTGATGCCCCTTAACAATCAAAAGAGTTAATCCAAGCTTGCTACTCTAAAAATAGTTGTGACAGTATTTAATAAAAGTTTACAAGAGGGTTTAAGATGTATTGTTTAAAGAATTGTATTGTGTTTGCGATAGGGACAGTTTTAAACAAAGTGTCAATTTTCACGTTATTCCATTGGGTATACACACTTGTTATGCATTATCTTACAAAAAAAATCAAGTTTAAAGCTTTTCATAAATACATTTGGTGAATAAATGTCCCAGATATAGATTAGATACAACTTTACATTGGGTTAGTGAGACACGATTGCGACACCCCTTGGTTTTGATTAGTTGTTGCATCGGACAATTTGTTTTCATGAATCCGGTAATGAGCCAAGGGGACACTTTTAGTGGATGTGCTATGAGCAGATGATGGTGGTGACGATGATGATTATGATGATGGTGATAAAGCGTTACCAAACAAATCATCCAACTTGAGAAAACGGGGGAAATGAAGCTGATAAAACTGAGTTGAGAGAATTCTGTTTTATTTCTTTACTCTAAATCTTGACAGAAAGCACGCTGAAATTGGATCACCGGATTCAGACAAACTCAGTCGGATTTCGGTTCCTTGTCATGTATGCTCAGTCATTGAGCTTCTATAGACAGATGAATAAGCATCCTGAATCGATTTCAAGATCAAAATTCTGTCACTTCACTCAAGTGATGTTAGGTTGAGTAATGAAACGATTATTTCCACAGATTATCGATTCGCTTCTGTTTGTGTGAACGATCATCTGGTTATCAAATAATAATGAAGCGATAGGATGGGAGAAACATTTATCTAGGAAAACGAAAACACCCGAACTTTAATATCTGTCATTTTCCTCGTCATTGTTGTTATACAAGAGTTTTGAGTGATCCTCTACAGCTTATCATAACTGGTCACAACCAAGACACAGATAGGGGCACAACACGGTTCCCGAAACCACGGACAGTAGTGAAAGGATGCAGTCAGTAAATCGAAGTTACTAATCACACAACGAACCGTGTATATAAGAATCCAATTTGAAGTTTGTATTTTCTATTTCGGATTGTTAAATATCCGGATTCTTAAATGCTTTTAGTTCGCCACATATCAAACTCATTTTTATTTCGTTGCAAAAATGTGTGTATTGTTTTATGATTACAGACCACGGTTTTGGTTATAGAACAACTAGTTTCACCATCTCTGTCTCATGTGGTCTCATACGCATGGACTATTCATAGTCTTATCATTATACAATTTATTTATGTGGCATTGTAAAACGATCGATAACAGTGACTTTTATCCAATCAATCTTTGATTTGTGCAATCAAATCACTGTTGACCCCAGATTGAACCTTGGTGCCTAACTGGATTTCCGGAATTACCCACTGTTCATGGTGTTCTTATGATCACAAAAATTCAAGTGTTAGTTTTTTTTGTTGTTGTTAACTCATTTGCACTTATATACACAACTCTGTGTTTTGATGCTTCATGGACAATGGTCCATGTCTCACGCACGAATTTGGACCGTTGTGTTTGTGTGTCGGTGTGCGCAAATGACACGGGCAGTTCTCGGGATGTGAACTGTGGACGTAGATCTAAAGTGATGAAAAACTGGGTTAAATTCCAATAATCTACAATTAATCAAGTTAGTGATTCAAATTTATTGATTGCTTTTTGCAATAAATCGTAATCGATCACCCTCTGTTCACTGAACTTGACGAAACCGTGATAAATCAGGTTATGTGATGGTAAGTCATTAGTGTTGTATAGTTATCCAGGGTTGACGGCGGGTATTTCAGACTGTTATACTTCAGTCGAGATATCATTATCAAAGTTTCGACACGATATAATTTCGAGAGAATATTTACTCCTAATTGGGCTCTACATTCTTGCATTCTGTGCCTATATCAGATTCAACTTGATCGTTCAGTTGGATTGATTCATTGAATTAGAGTTAAATATTCTGACTGGTCCAAAACTGAAAGACCTCTCGTTGATTGCCGAAATGGTCTCGTGATCCGCGAAAATCCAGCACGAAACGGCAGAACACTGATGACGAAACGCTTAGAGAAAAAAGAAACATAATCATCAATTAGAACTGGTAATCTATATTTCATTGATAGTTCCAACCGAAATAGGGCATTGGAAATATAGTTTACTGAATACCATTGACATCCCTCGTTCACTGTGATAACAGTACGAATTTCGGAATGAATGAAAAAAAAACTGAACAAACCAATATGAAATAAAAAATGTCAACTGCGCGACAGAACGACTAAACTAAAACTAAAATAGTTATCCACAGAACACCAACTGGAATCCACATTTTGATCTGTTCCCCATTTCCGGTTACATTAAGATCAAGGTTACTGCCTGACCGAATCGAAATTTTACACTGTAAAATACATATTGGTCGTGTTAAAAATATATTGACAATGAAAAACCGAAAGCGTAGAAAGTGAGGAAGAGAAAACAATTGATCTCATCGGACCTGAATGCACCTTGTCCTTACCGGACCTCCCCCCCCACCACCACTCGCGCAACAACAATCCAATAAATATTAAGTACACCGGACACAATGCACGGGAGACACTGTCGGCTTTTCATTTTTTCCCGTTTCTCTCTCTGTCCCATGCACACGACCGATGACAAGGTTGTTGCCTGTGGGGAAGGGGGATACGGAGACTGTTGTCTATAGTTGGTGAAAATCGATGGGATAAATAAGTTTGATGAACGTTGTCACGAAACCGTGCCGCCGACATGAGTTCGTCTCGTTTCTTCTTCATCTATTCATGAGCACTACGTCCAGGAAGTACTATCTGCCCAAAACACTAGAAACATTTACTTGCCTGAATCATAGTGGTTGTGCAAATCATAATAGAGCTATTCGAGCTGGTAAAAGGATGTTCTTCCTGTACACAAAATAAGACTTTAGATGAATGAGGAGGCAAATAGGTGTGAGCTGTTAGACAGCTATGTAGCATTTTGAGCAAGAGGACTCCCAAGAAGATATGAAGATAAATTGGTTCGTAGGCATTATATACGGATACGACTGAGGAATAATTGATGCTGGTGATAAAATAACTTATATCAAGGTTCAGAGTATGTGTGAAAGAGAAAAGGATGGAACTGCAATAAAATCTTAAAAGAATGCCAGTAATTAGACCAGTCACCTCTGAGCAAGTAGCTTTAGAAGTTGGAATTCTGGGATGCCCTTTGCATGAATTAAAAGGGTACACTCAGTTCATAAATGTTTAGAGAAAGTGGTTACCTTTTTTCAATCTTTTGGTAAAATTAGACATCAATCAAATATAGTGAATGGGTAAGAGTTGTTACTTGGTTTTAGTAAGCGAAAACGTGTTCCTGTGCGAGAGGACTAAAGTTGGAAAGCAAATATCTCTAACAAGAAGCAGGAAATTCGTGGAACATGTATATAATGCCTACGCTTACATCAGACAAAACAGTGACATTCGTATAGAATCGGTTGTCAATTAGTTTGTAACAGTTTTTGTGATATAAGGAAAATCTGTCAAAACTATACGATCGTCCGTCTAAGAGATCGGTTGTTCCAATCTCTGCCCAAAATGTGAGTTATACAGAGGCGGTTTGCATGAGAAAATGAATATAAACACTCTTGATTAACACAGTAAAATTAAACTAAAACTATTCTCTGAATCAAAATGAGAAACTGTGAACTTAGCAATAATGAGCAACCTGGACGAAGGTATCTCTTTGTTTTCATCTGCTGTTTGGCTAATCTAATTGAATTTCGAATCTACCTCCCCCGCCGGCACGAAATGGAACATGCAATCGCAATCACGTTTTGTGACCCCTATTTGAGTAAGATCTCCATCTGATCCATGATACTTTTAGTGTGCTCGATAATGAGAAGAGATCAATGCGGCGAGCACACACGTGGGGAAACACAGTGATCTTCATAAGAGCACTTCATTTATCATCGTGAATATCGAGTGAAATGTGCCTCAAAGTAAAAATAACAACAACAATAACAAGAACTAAGCAACAACAACAACGACGACAACAACAGTGTACCATTCATGGAAGAGCTGTTTGGATGATTCGTGTTCTTGTATACCATGGCTCAATCCATTGAAAAACTTCATTTGCAGCCAACGGCACAGAAAGCAGCCGATCCATTTTTGTGCAAGTATACGTCCAGGGGTGCGGTTCAATTATTCATCTCCCCCACGATAAATGGCATGCTCCTAAATGTACATACACAAAATTACAGAGTTAAATAAAAAGAACTGATGTCAGAAATGCGGTATCGATCGAAAAAGGAAGAAGGGGAAACCAATCAACTAATGCTATCGAAGAAAGACTAAAAATAAAATCTGCTATCCCCCAGCTAATGTTGCAGAAATACTAATGGCGTTATTTCTGGAAATCGAATGTTTTGGAGTGGATATGTCGGATAATATATTATCGATCATGGTCGATAAGGATTCACGTTTCTTTTCTCGAGTAAAACTCTTAGTTTAGCCAGTGCACCTCAGGCTCAAGCTTCTTTCTGATCGGAGCCCATCAGAGCATCTCGAGTGCACGAATGACTGGATGAATCGGGGGTAAGGCGTGAAGTTATAGACTAAATGATGACCAGTTAAATTTATCAAAACCCAGATGTGTGTGGTGTCTCTGTAAGCATGAAGCAACAATGAGGTGAAAGGGTTGAAATTTTTTATGGCCGGATTCAGAATCAGTTGCATGCTCTGTCCTCGGTACGCTAGCGTCAAAAATACTTGGGCGAAACCAAATGCTGATGTCAGTTTTTGAAGTACACTGGGAACATTCAAAATCTAAACACATTTGAAAGTGATTCGATTGTAACTATGCAAACTAAATTTATATATCTTGTGTTTTAGTTTTTTTTCTTCTTTCAGTAAGGTTGATCTGCACCACGGGTATTTTAACAAGGGCTGCAAAATCGACTTATTGTGTTTAAAATCATTCGTACTGGTGTAAGTATAGGCTTGACTGTATCGATGAAACATACGTCCTTTCCATTCCTACCGATAATTGCAATGGCTTTTGATTCGTTTTAAAACGAGTTAATCATAATAAACATAATTATATAGGTCTTTTCAGTAGCCCTCTTAAAACCAGTAGCATCCCTTCACATTAGGTATGTTGAAATTTCTTTATATTCAAACCAATAGATCTGATTTTAAATTGTGTCATCACCCGTTGGCAAATCAGATCAACATATGCATTGTGCACCCCGCTATATAGACAAAGTAGAACCAGTTAAGCAAAAGAGATACTACCGTAACTGGAGAAAGCAAGGACACAACAAACCTACTGACTCATTTGGTTTAAAACGTAAGTAATGTGCTCCGGGATGCTAAGAGCTGGGGCCAGATAAAGCATCAGAGGAGAATGGTAGTCGGTTGCGCACAGTCACAATGGGACCGGGTGGAAAAACAGGATGCACACTCCACAAGATCTGCGTGTAACGGAGGAATGCGAAGTGTTGTTCATGGGTTTTGGATAACGAAAGACCTGACTTTTTGTATTATGGAACGCTGAAGTTATGGAGAATATCACGGGAAATTTTGCTACTTCTTGGTAAATGTGTTGAGGATCTGGGGAGCAGTTTCAAGTCCTTCTTGTGCATCCCTTGGAAGATTACAGATGACCCAATACAGTCAAATGGGGAAAAATACAAGCAAAAAGAAAACGGTCGTTCAGGATGCGTGGGGAGGATAAAGCTTCCAGGCGTAGCACATAAAATGATAATTTTCTGGTCTCTCCAAATACAGTAAAATTGCGGCTCCTTAACATATCGAGATACCTAACATTTATGGGTTGTCGGGTGATGTCATCTTGCGCGTTGATTGTGGGACAGGATTCTAAAAGATTTGCTTAACGGTTCCATACGAGAAGTAATAACAGCATGTGTACACCTTTGCGAATAAAGTTGTGCGCAATGGAACAAGTGATACCGTTCGAAGACCTTTGAATTCGATCATATTCTTTCCTTACTTCAGAATTACGTTTTTAGATGAGGAAATGAAGATGTGAACCGAGTGAAAGTATGCAGATATTGATCAAACTTGTGCAACACCCTGACTTTACTCACATTAATTCCTCTCAACGTGCAGTGTTTCTAGCCTCATCCACGGTAGCTATAGTGATAATGCCTCATATTAGACGCAACATATCTGTGATAATATACATTTATGGTTTTATATTTATTGGTCCGATTCCATTAAAATTTACTGTTTGTCGATTTTGATGACTGTTGTTGATCAATCGATTGTACAATAACAAAAAACCGTTATTAGTATTTAAACGGTCAATATATGGATTACCTCACTCGGTATTTTCACAGGTATCAGGCACTGTTAATGATTTTGGGTGTTAGGATTTGAAGTTTCAACCTGAAAGTACGCGGTTCGAGTCCTGACAGGGACAGAAAAGTACGTACTACCGACGAGTCTCAAACAGGACGGAACAGATGTCCAGTGCTGTTTGTCGGTTATCACAAACATTTCCATAGCATTATTAGAATTTACTTATAAAAATGATTTACGGACATGATACAGGTAATTTCATTTTCTCAATGTCGTTTTTGCATGGAGTCCCCCCAGGTGACTGACAATGGGCTAATCCAAACATTCACCGTCTAAATTCAATAGTTATGTTTTGTGTAATATTTTTTTTATCTAATTAAGATGAGGATTTTATGTTAGTGGTTTGTAGCCATATAATTTGTCATTTATTTAATTTAGAAAGATTTCAATATTCTGCTTAATAATTTTGTAGCGTATGAAAAAAATAAGTTATTTGGAATACGTTGATCAGAATAAACATCCTCATGAAAAGACCAACAAGTTATTGAAAAGAATGAACTACCATGAAGCTTTGCATT